>MU158878.1:672080-693203 GCA_015888305.1 Antheraea pernyi | reverse complement strand
GACTGGGTGCTCCGCGGCGTGCTCCCATACGGAGCACGCCTCATCTGTTACGCGGACGACACCCTAGTCGTAGCCCGAGGGGGGGAATGGAAGGAAGTGGAGCGCCTGGCCACGATGGCCACAACCCTCGTGGTCGGGCGCATAAGGAGGTTGGGCCTCAGGGTGGCCCTCGAGAAGACCGAGGCCCTACTCTTTCATGGGCCTCGGCGGGGGCCACCTCCTGGGGCTCACATTGTGGTGAGGGAGCCCGGATCAGGGTGGGGACCCAGATGAAATATCTGGGCCTCACCCTGGACGGGCGCTGGCGGTTCGAGCCCCACTTTCGCCGTCTACGTAGGCGACCTCCCTATCCTCGAGGTAAGCCTCCAGCACCCGCCGCAGGTAGGGTGGCACTCCGAAATATCGGAGCGCCTCCCGTATGACCCCATGCGGCAGGGTGTTGAAGGCGTTGGCGATGTCAAGGGACACCGCCAAAACCCTCTCCCCCTGGGAGGTCGCCTCTGCCGACAGCGACTTCAGGAGGCACAGGGCGTCCACCGTGGAACGCCCTGCCCGGAAGCCATACTGCGCGTCCGCCAGATTAGGCCCTACGCCCTCTAGGTGCTGGACGACCCGGGAGGAGATAATCCTCTCCAGAACCTACCCGGCGTCGTCCAGCAGGACGAGGGGCCGATACGCGGACGCGCGCAGTCCGGAGGGCGGCCCGCCTTTGCCATTAAGCAGAGCCGCCCAAGCTTCCAGGGCTGCGGGAACTGCCCAACCGAAAGACACTACTAACTAAAAACTATTTCAGTTTTATAAGGGAAAAAAAAATAAAATTCTTCCACTTTCATGTTTAAGCGTGTATGCGTGCACGTGTGTGGAGGTGATTTGTGTAATGTTGTCGCAGTGATGTAAGATTTTGTGTCACTGTATCACGCGAGCTGCGTACTCATGGGCTTCACGCCGAGGAAACGAACCTAGGCTTGAGCCGCTGCCGAGGGGGACTTAATCTGGTGTGCGGGAGCGAAATTGACCCCCAGATCACGGCGACGTGATCTGTGGTTACGCGGGAGTGGGCGTGAACACGCTCTGTTTGTAGAGGCAGGCTGGTACTGATCGTTCACTGTCGTTATTTCATCGGGAGGGAAAAAGTTACAAGTCAGAAATATGCTAAAGGTGAATTAAATTACAGTACCTGCGTGGCGGACTGTATAGGACAGCGAGTGTTCGGATCAACGGTGGATTGACAGCGTAAACCGAGCGTTTTATGCAACGTTGAGTATTTTTTCACGATAATTCGTTTAAACTTATCTAACTGCGAAGAAAGTAAATATTTTGTATGAATTAAACCCAAGTGAAATCTCCTTGATCATTATAATGTATGTATAATAAAATTTTAATGTAACCATGAAACTTAATTAAACTAAGTTTATATATAAAATAATATAAAAATCAACGATTTAATACATCTGATATATTTCAAGCCTCGTAGAATTTTTAGAGAGTAATTCATTAATATTAATTTGTACAAATGACTATGACTTGCATACGTAACTAGACTCGCACCTTTGAAAGTATTCTACTGATTTCAATCCTATGAACTGAATACTAAATGCATAAAAGTACTATTCCTTACTGTTTAACAAATATAATAAATGCATTTCACTATTCACAGTAAGTAATATTATTTAATTTTACAAAATATTCACAATAATTAATTAGGTAAAACATTATTTTTGTCTTTCAAATCACAACTTTATATAAGAAAACTTTAAACGCATTTTTCCTTTTTTACATATAACAAAAGGAATCAAAGATTAAAAATTAAATTGTTATCAAATTAACTTTATAGATTTTTTAATTGGCAAAAATGGAAAATAGTATTAAGTCCAGCGCTACGTGAATTAAATTATTATTATTTTATCCGTATTTTTCCTTATAATTGACCTTCTTGTTGTGAATCAGTAACCTTCTGAACGAACAAAGGTCAAACCTATTATACTTTATAAATTTATGTATCATTCAAGAGGAAATGGATAAATTACAAATTTTAAATAATACTACTAATATGTAAGCCTTAAGTAAAACTTATATAAGTATAATTATTCAAATTCTTCCTTATATATATTATTAACTAGCGGCCCCGGCGGACGTTATCCGTATTAAAAACTTTGACAAATTATATACCTAAAACATCATCATGAATCACTTTATCGACTGGTGAAAACCGTATTTGGGTGGTGTAAGGGATGTCGAATAACATCTAAGACTTGAGACACTCAAGCCAATCACACCCGCACGTGGTGCACCCTGCTGAATAATGAACGACGCAATGGCGACAGCGGGGTGGTAGGGTTTTACAACCTGACTGTGTCGCAACCACCATGTATATGGCGAAAAAGCCCGTCGTAGAGATTCGCTTCTGCGGGTCGCGTTTCGGGATCAGCCTGTGCATATCCAGCTTTTCGCAGGCCGGCATGACAGCGGCGACCGGCGATGGATAGTGCAGCACTCGGTGGTCGCCACTGTTTTTGGATTGTACTGTGCTTACCATCAGGCACAGTGCAGTCATTTTGCTGTGCTACAATAAAAAAAAGAAGATCCGTTCAGTAGTTTTTGCATCTATCGCGAACAGACAGACAGACGAAGCAGAGGACTTGGTTTTATAATATGTAGTGATACTACTAGCTTTTAATTGCGGCTTCGTCCACACTAATGTAGGTTTGACCTATTCCTTTGGACTTAAATAGCTACTTTACGTACTTTTTCAGACTGCCATGTCCTTTTCCGTACCCATGACAACGTGCATTCAAAATTTCATAACAGTATGTTGAGTAGTTGCGACGTGTGAGCAAAGCAAATGTTAGCAAAGGTCCCTCTCTCCTCCAATGCTTACGTAAGTATTAGCATAATTTTTACAAAATCTCTCGCAAGTTTCTTTATAAGTTAATAAAGAAACGGTAAATAATCAAATATTGCTGACGTAATCGCCATTCAAACCCTATGTCACCATAAATAAGCATAGTTTATCGCGAACAGACAGACAGACAGACGCGATTGGGGACTTTGTTTTATACTATGTAATGATATAAAAGACTAGCCTCTGCCCGCGGCTTCGTTCGCGTGGAATACCTACTTTGGGCTAACGATAACATGCAGCGGAAGCTCTCAAGAGGAAAAACATTCCAATTTTGAAACATTCTTCATTGGTGTTCCGCTCCCATTGTTCTTAGCGTGATGCTATATATCCTATAACCTTCCTCGATAAATGAGCTATATAATACTGGAAGAATTTTTCAAATCCAATACTTTCTGAGATTATCCCTTACAATGTCACAAACTCACAAACTTTACCTCTTTATAATATTAGTAGGTATAGATTAAATTCAAATCACTCGAGAACAACACGTCTACCAGTTTTAATTTCAAGTTGTGGGAAATCCCAAACCGAGAAACACGTTTGTTATCATTATGTTATTCAGTTACATTATTAGCTACCATAGACATTTAATGGGCATTTAAATCATTCGTAAACAACCAAGACAAATAAACCACATAAAAAGGGCAAATTTGTATGTCAATAAGAAAATTAAAAAATATCAAACATATAAATTATTACATAATCAACGATGTCTATGCAAATACATCATTTTATTATATATACACTACTACTAATGTTAATATACACTACTAGCGGGCCCGGCAGACGTTGCCCCGCCCTGATTATGACAAAATCCTTGACAAATCATATACTAAAACGTTCCTTATCAATAATTCTATCCACCGGTGAAAACCGCATGAAAATCCGTTCGGTAGTTTTTGAGTTTATCGCGAACAGACAGACAGACAGACACGGTAGGGGACTTTATTTTATACTATGTAATGATAACTAGCAACCACATAATCAATTCAATTACAACAATAGCGTAATAAAAGGCCGGCAACGCACTTGTGACTCCCCTGGTGTTGCTAGCGTCTATGGACGGCTGTGATCACTTACCATCTGGTGACCCGTCTTTTCGTTTGCCTCCTATAATATAAAAAAAATGGATAGCGTAAAAACCTTCTCAATAAATAAACATTCAGGTGTAACAAGTGGTTGGTCAAACTATTTCGGAATTTCACGATCATAGGTATATGGCGATCCTTTGTCTATACTTCTATATTAATATTATAAAGAGGTACATCTATACTAATATTTTAAAGAGGTAAGGTTTATGAGTTTGTGAGTAAGCCGGACCAAGGGGGGATGCAAGGGGGATGGGTCGGGGGGCCCTTCTCTCCATTGCACTGGTTCGGCCGTCTGGGAGACAGTCTACGCGTGCCAGGCTGTCTCTCTTTAGCGGGAGGCCCAGGATCTTCTTTCTGGGCCGGCCGTCGGGGCGACATGCGGAGTGCTCCGTCATCCCTTGTCCCCCATCATGGCGGTTGCGGGCACCCATGGGGTTTTAGTCCGTGCGAGTCGGACCATAACCCACTCTCTCCCCCGGGAGGGTGGTGTATCCAGCAGGAGAAAAAAAAAATGAGGTAATCTCACCTCACTACTAAACCGATTTTGAAAATTATCTTACCAAAAGAAAGCCACGTTATTTGTGACTATCATAGGCTATTTAAGGCTAAAGATTTTTTCGTGGTAGTCGAATTTGCAAAGTAAGTCGGAGAAGAAACGGCCGAACAAAAGTGTTTCTTACGAACGCTGCCTTAACAATGAGAGATATATGATTGAGTTCGAGAGAAAAGCTGTAGAGCTTGATAATGCCCACAAAAAAGTCAGCGTCAGCATCGGTGTTATTACAAAAAAGTTAAATACGTATTTAATACTTGCTTTAAAAAGGTTTCGAATTAAATGCACCGCGGTCGCTGAATGTTCGCCATCTTACTGTTTTGTCTCGCTTTAGTTACGTTAGGTTAGACTTGCGAAAAATGATAACGCGAACTTGCCTCGGGTGAGCGGGGTGCATTTAATTCGAAACCTTTTTAAAGCAAGTATTCCAATATGTATGTAACTTTTTTTGTAATAACACCTCATATGTATAACTTTTATATTTAGGTCACAAAAAGTAAGTTTTTTATAAATGTTTACTGCCCAACGAAGTGGGCACGAGTCAGCTATTTATCGATAAATATAATAACCTACTATATGATGCTCCTTAAACAAATATTATGTATTATTTCGAATTTGTATTATTAAAAAAAAAATAGATCTTACTTAACAAAATTCATATCCGTATATAAATAAACAACATTTTCATAACTTGTTTTATTTTATTTCTTTTTTAATCTTATTTTTGGAGTCGAATCTAGGTACTAATATTACACGTAAGACACGTAACAATTTCAATATTCTGACAAGATGGTGGCCCCCTTGTTAGAACTTTTCAAGCAGTTTTTGTAGCATCCCGTAATTTATGGTCCTTGGTACTATTTTCCAAACACTTTACTTGTGCACATTAACCGAACTATGTAACATAAAATGCCACAAATAATACAAAATATAGTGTCAAATAACATATGATTAAAATATAAAGGTTAACTACATGATAAACTAAGATACCGCGAAAAACTTTTTACTTTATTTTCAATGCAATTTCACATGACATATGCCATAACGTTCTTTCTACTCACGGATAACTATTATGAGAGATATTAACTTATATTAGTGGGCGCCGAATGGTCGACAGTTGACCATAGTTCATTGATTTTTTAAAGTTTTAACTTTATTAGCGTTCTATTATTATACAATTAACCTACAATTTGAATTTGATTTCAAAGGGCATGCAACGTCAGTCATGTTAAAAATATTGAAAAAGGTAAGTGGAACGTAAAAGTAAAATGTAGGATGACATTGTCAAAATTTACATGTGTGTATATGTTGTGTAAAATTGAAGCAGTAGTGTAAGTAATGCATATTTTAATTAATTTAATGTACTTCTAATGCATTTTATATAAAATAAATAGCTTTCTGCACTTCTCCTCCTTATAAACTTTAACTATGCCAAATTTCACGTTCATCCGTTCGCGCAATTCCGTTAAAAAGGGGTACAAAGTTTGGGCTTCACCTATTGATAATGATTATAAAACTTATTTAGCAAATCAACGAGACAGAATGTAATAAATACACAAGAAATAATTAAAGAAATACATTTTCTTATACATATATAAACGATCTGTATGTAAGCAAATATTGACTCAGATAATAACTAAATAGGATATTGCAAAACATAGAAAGTTTATCCAAAGTAAATAATATAGGAATTATTCGAATTCACAACACGGAGATAATTTTTACCGCAACACATCTTGGTACTTACTAATAAGAGGCAAGAAGAAAGTTCTGGGGACGATTTGTATTCGAGTGCGAGGCACGAGTGTCGCAGTGGTTCTGCTGAGACATCCGGGCGACAGTCACTTCCGTTCATTAAAAACAGAACAACGACACGCCGAATCTTTTTCACCATAAAAACCGCTGTGATGTGATTTATTTCATTAAAAAATTGACAAAAGGAAACTGCAAGAATCTCAATATTCGAACGATTCATCTATCTACCTGGAAGTTTTAAACGAAGCCGGTGTTAAAAATAATATAAAGGTAATAACATTTTATTCTAAGATTATTTAATTAATTAAGTTTCGTAATTATCACATTGTTAATTGCTAGTTTGGATTCGCGTCCGTTTCTTAGATAGGTGTAGTATTAAAATTAATGAAAGCAAAAAATATAGCCAGATAGGTAGGTAAATATAGTTGTACGTGCATCCACGATTTCATTTTTTTTTTATTTGCTTTGTTAAGTCAAGTTAAGGTATTTTAGATTAGTTACATTTTTACAGTTATAAATTATTCTATTTTATATATTTCTATACTATTCTATAGGTCATCCGGTTTAGATTACATTCATACGTTAGCGCAGACAACTCACTCGTCGTTACCTTTTCTATATAATTACTAACTGAAGCTGATGCAAAAAAGAATTCTATGTTTTATTCAACGTAGTAATCTTTTTTTTTATTAGCTATAAGTTTGAGCGTCATTAGCGAACAACAAATGTACTTTCACATATATACTATACTAGTAAACGAGTGCAACTTCGTATATAGTTTACTCTCGATAATTTGACACTCAATGGACCAGAGAAAAATTCAAATTACCAAGTGTTCAAAATAACAACAGCTTAAATAACCAAGGGAAAAGGGGAAAAAATTCAAGTAAACAAGAAAAATCCACTGGTCCGATATATCACTGTGACGTTCGAAAGAAGATTGGAATGCGAATTTGAAAATCATTCAAATTATAGAGAGTATGATAGCCCAGACTTCAAATTATTGCGTAATAGCGAGCAAGATACTACTTCTTTCAATGATATTATAACTAGAAGCTGTAGATACTTTACCTATATAATATTTTGACAAAACAAATGGCACGGTAACGCACACATACGTAAATTAATATTATAACGCCACACAGTCTTAGATAAAATGTTGAAGTAAGATGGCATATTTTCAATGTCGGTGGTGAAAAAGAAATAGTTGCTTAGATACGGGCGGATTAACGGGGCAGCTGTCAAAAATAAGTTAGGTAGCCAAGTTTAAACAAGGCGCTGTCGAAACGCTAATGACGTATATAATTAACTCCTTCAACTTCAAATTACCAAAGAACTCAATTAATATTGTTTTTCTTTTCAATTCAACCGATTCTCATAAAAATTGGACCACAGGAAACATTTACGCACTGTCCGTGGACCTATATCAACTATTTATTATGATGAATAGTGATTAGAACAAATAATACTAGCAATACTCCGAACGTCCTAACAATAAATGCGAATTTGGTTTTATTTGTTTGTTTAGTACACATTTCAACTTCCCAACCGATCATTATGAAAATTCGCATACACGATGTCAGTAATAAAAAAAGGTCATAGGATAACCTTCATCCAGTAAAAAAGTACTATTCACGAGAGATATATATATATTTTTTATATCATAAGAGGCAAACGAACAAATCCATAGACACTTGCAAAATGAGGAGAGTCGCAAGTGCGTTGCCAGCATGTGTGGGGGGGGAGAGGAAGGGAAGAAGGACGGGGAAGGTAGGTGGGACGCTCCACTGGCCGAACGAAACGCAACAATGCAAGCACTGTTACTTCACGTCGGTGTTCTGTGAGAGGGTGGTACTACCCCGGTCGAGCCGACCCATTCATGCTGAAACCAGTAAACCAGTAATAGCTTCAATGTATATCGAATCTACATTAAAGCAAGCGAAGCCACGGGCAAAAGCTAGTTGATAATAAACGCTTGTGTAAATGCAAACACAGCTAGCAGTTAGGTGTATACCAGGGGTGGCCAACCTGCGGCTAGCGAGCTACATGCGGCTCTTTGACGGATTATTTGTAGCTCTCGATAGATGTACTCGAGATTTACCTTTTCATTTTTCTGCTATTATATTTACAAAACATTATTATCCTTCCGTATGTTGTACAAAATGTCTTTTAAATGCGTTTTCCTTTCCGAGTTCCTAGTAAGGCCTGAACAGCTTCACTGGACTACTTTTAAATGAGTGACAACAAATATTAAAGACTAAGTGCAATGTTAAACTACGCGGACGAACATAAACAGTGACGTAATCGACCAACTTCTATTTATATGTTTTACGAATTTGAAATAAGTATTTCATTGCGTCTCGCGAATATTTTCAAATTTTGAAAAATCGCTCGGACTATCTAATAGGTTGGCCACCCCTGGTATATACTCGTACTATATTTATCTCACTATTGGTCATTAGATGTTTCTCAATGTTTGGATCAACATGTGAACGATTGCGATGTCTGAAAATGACATGTATCCTTTATGTATCCGCCAAAAACGAATGTAACTATGTCTATAACTATGTATATTCATAAAAATATGTTATGTATGATGAAAAGATAAACCAAATCGAGTTTCTTGTCGGTTTTTCTCGATGAGTGGATTGTTTGTCCGAACCGGTGGTAGTTTTAAAGATCATATGTGCTTTCCCAGGTCTTAAATTGAACAAAGTATTTTATATTTGATTCAGCTATGTTGGTACTGAGAGTACATTTCTCGATGTATTCCTCTTCACCACGATATATTATATACCGTTAGCCAATAGTGTCAATTCAATTTGAATCAATACATTTTTTTAATCTCATAACATTCGTTAATACAGACTGAGGATATATATGTACTAGACTCTGCCCGCGACTTCGTCCGCGTGGAGTAGTTACTTTGTGCTTACGCTAACACGCAGCGGAAGCTCTCAAGAGGAAATAAAACCCCGATTTTGTAACATTCTTCATTGGTGCTCCGCTCCTATTGGTCTTAGCGTGATCATATATAGCCTATAACCTTTCCCGATAAATGAGCTATATAACACTGAAAGATTTTTTCAAATTGGACCAGTAGTTCCTGAGATTACCCCCTACAACGTCACAAAGCCACAACGTCGCAAACTCACAAATTCACAAACTTTACCTTTTTATAATATTAGTATAAATAGAAAAGATCATCAGCATTCGGCCATCGTGATATTCTATTTTAAATGTTTATATCATTTTTATTTCAATAACAATTCAATTTACTCGACTAACACGTGTAGAATAGACGTAAAATCCTAATAATATATTACACAAATACAACGTATTTCCCAACCAATTTAGATCTTCAAGTGGTGCTTTAGATTAGTATAATATTGTAGCAAAAAACACTTTGAAACACACTAATGAGATCAGGAATTGCTAAAGTATTTTAGGTGTACACGAAGGCCATTTAAGGTGTATTTATTTATAATCTTTATTTGGTTTAAAGTGTATTTTTTTTCGAACTGATTACGCTATTGACCTAGCAAGGTCTTAACAGGTCACCGGGCTATAATATTTTAAGGTGTATAATAATGCTATGAAAGTATGATTATATAATATTGCATTTGATTTAGTCCCCGTGGAGCCTTATAAAAAAACAGTTATTAAAAAAAAATTGAATGTATTACGACCATTTACTTATTTACTCTTGTCTCGTACTTAAGTCGCGTCCGCATTAAAATTACAATAACTTTTGATAGAGTGAACCAATTTTAATGAAACAAAGGCTATATGTTAATCGAGGATATGCTTTATAATTTTCTTGTGATGTTTTATCATGAACACAATAAATTTAGCAGTAATGCGTGTCCAAGCAGACAGACATTTCTAAAAATGATTGAAATGTATTTTATTACTTTTTTTACGTGGGAAAATCCTTAATAGTACTCACCCTTCCGGGAGAGAGAGTGGGTTATGTCCGACTCGCACGGACTAAAACCCCACGGTGTATGTCTTTCGCTATAGTTGGGGCCACACGAGATCTCTACAGAATTCATCGTGCCACCCTAGCGGGTGGCCCAACGGCAATAGACGCCGCCGCTGGGACCCGTCTTTTCAGGAGACAGCAATGTACACATCCGCCGTCTCGACCGTCCACCGGGCCTGTGCAATGGGAAGACGGGCTCCCGACCCATCTTCCCTAGATCCGGCTACAGTGGCGGGAGGAGGCGGGCAAGTTGCCGTCTCCTTCTGCCAGTCCTCCGTTGGCAGAGAGGGTCGCTTATAGGGTCCTCCTCCCGGTCTCTCTTCGCCACACACAGGTCACAATATTCCATACATCCTCGCTGCCGGGCATAGCTGCGCATAGCTGGGCATAGCGGGATTTGAATTAGATTTAAAATAATTACAAGAGGAGCAGAAATTTTCGCAGTTAATAGCCCGCCTACCCGTTTATTCAAATCCCGCTATGCCCAGCTATGCGCAGCTATGCCCGGCAGCGAGGATGTATTAAAGCTTTTGTAGTGGAGGCTCTGGGGTCTCTCCATCGCCAGATGGAACTGTTGGCTAGAACAGTCGACAGTCTAGAGATGAGGTCACGAAGAAAAATGCTTTTACTGCACGGTGTGACAGAAGAGAAGAATGAGTCAGTCGCAGATGTTGTATCAAATGTTATCAAGGACACTCTCAAAATGTCAGATTTCACTAGCACTGATATACGACGGTGCCACAGGATGGGACGGCCTTCATCAGTTCACAAACCAAGACCGATTCTCCTGAAGCTCCAGAGTGTAGTGATCCGGGATAAGCTGTGGTTTAGCAAATCTAAATTAAAAAACACTGGTGTAACTCTGTCCGAGTTTCTCACTAAATCGCGGCACAGTATATTCATGACAGCTCGTGAGAGATTCGGTGTGGAAAAGTGTTGGACCCGAGAAGGTCATGTCTTCGTTCTGACACCGGATGGAACTCGACATCGAATCATTTCACTAGCGGATCTGAATAAATGTATACCCGAAGATCCCGTTAAACCAATGGTTTCCACGAAAACTGTCGCAAGACCTAAACGGGCAACTGCTAAAAAGTAAACGTATTTATCAAGATCGTATAACTCTCTTATTTATAACATATTATAATATCTTAGTTTTTATTCATTCTGACACTTTGTTTACTTTAACATTGTATTCACTTTTTTGTTAATTAACTTTTGTCAACTACCTACTTGAAATGCTTACTGACATGATAACGATATGGTTATTTTTGTTAAAGATCCTTGTAGACTCGATTATTTTAATATGCATGTCTCTCACGTTTAGTTAAACAGTCACCAACTAAGACTGATAAGACTACTTCCAACTGTTAGATCTGTATTTGTTGTGACTACTTTAATCAAAAGTAATCTTTGATGAAATAAGTTGGGTTGCGATTTATTAGAATATGAGTTTTGTATCATGCATTAGTATTTCTTCTTTTTGTTGTGAAATATAATTTGTGAATTTCTTATATATTAACACTCAACTGGCCGATGGATAAATTTATACGTCGTTTAGTAAGATTATTTATTATTGTGAGTCATATAACATATATTTATTTTGTTTACACACATTATTTTATAAGTATTTATATTGTAACTTTAATACTACATAATGACCGATTCACCTTGCTACAGTGGCAGCGACACTAGTGATTTATTATCATGTAATAATAGTAGTGATAGTTTCCATAACATGCCCTCTCTGGCTGAAACTCTTGAGTTTCAATTTTGTTGTAGTATGAAAAACTTCAATGTTATTCACATAAATGCACAAAGCATTCCAGCACACTTCCCTGATATGTTAGCAAGTTTTGACAGTAAAAATATCCATGCCATTCTTGTCTCTGAGTCTTGGCTGAAACCATGTCTCCCCTCCACTTCTTACTCCCTTCCTGGCTTTCAGTTAATAAGAAATGATCGCGAAAATAGAGCCGGTGGTGGTGTCGCCATATATTTACGTTCACACATTCCTTTCTATATTCTTAGCATGTCAACACAGCCACCTCTCCCAGACGCAGGCGAGCATCTCTTTTTAGAAATTGAGCTTCAACGCATGAAACTTCTTCTTGGTGTTTACTATTGTCCTTCATCACGTATTAACTTTTTTGCTTCCTTCGAAAATATTCTTGAAAATTTGACCCCCTCTTACAAACATACCATCATTATGGGTGATTTCAATACATGCCTCCTAAAGAATGATTTTCGGTCGCACTCCCTGGCTTCTGTCTTACATTCAAGCAATATGAATATTCTTCCTCTTAGTGCTACACATCATTCCCCAAACTCTGTACCCTCCTTACTGGATTTAGCCATCGTTACTTCCACTGAATATGTCACAAAACATGGTCAATGTTCAGCTGATGCGTTTTCATATCACGATCTAATTTTCCTCTCTTACAACATTCGCCCGCCTAAAGACAGATCTAAAATTATCTTACAGCGTAATTTTGGAGGTATAAAGCTAGAGAACCTTCTTGAAAATACCAGAACCATTGACTGGACTCTCCTAAAAAATTCTCACTCTATAGACGAAAAACTACAAATTTTTAATTCAACAATACTTCAGCTCTATGATAACCATGCACCGATACGTCCTATAAAGTTAAAACATTCCCCATCACCATGGCTAACAGACAATATCAAAGCAATTATGCATAAAAAGGCAGTGGCCAAGACTAGATATAAATGTCACTCAAATCATTCAAATTGGCAAAAATATGTGGATATTCGTAACCACTGCAATAAAGTATGCAGGGATGCCCAACGTCGATATATTCACGAATCAGTTGCAGCTAGTGACCCTGCAAAAGTCTGGAAATTTCTACGAAAAATAGGTGTTGGTAAAGCTCGCCAAGTTACAACTCCCAAAGGCCTAGACATCGAATCACTAAATAAACATTTCTCTTCTTCAACCATCTATGATGTTTATCTCAAGGCTAACACACTACAGTATCTGTCATCATTGCCAAAACCTAGCTATGACGATTTCAAATTTACACAGATATCCGTTACTGATGTTAAATCGAGCATCATGGCGATTACATCGCAAGCTGTAGGCAGTGACGAGATCAGTCGTAAAATGATTATATTAATTCTAGAAGAAGTTCTTCCTATACTTTGTCATATTTTCAATTTTTCCTTGACGAGTGGCGTTTTTCCAGCTGCCTGGAAAGATGCTTATATCATACCTATTCCTAAAAAATCCAATCCTGTGCTGTTCTCAGAGTATCGTCCTGTTTCTATATTACCTTTTCTTGCTAAAGTTCTAGAACGACTTGTTTATAAGCAGTTGAACTCATTTCTTTGCAAAAATAATCTTCTTAATCCTTTTCAGTCAGGCTTTCGTCCTGGTCACAGTACTGCCACAGCATTGACACATATAACTGACGACATCCGGTCAGGTATGGAGCGCGGACAATTAACGATCCTTGCTTTGCTCGATTTTAGTAACGCGTTCAATACCGTTGACTTTGATGTTCTACTTGGTGTGCTAAACTCACTTAATGTATCTGTAATAGCTAATGACTGGTTTCGAAGTTATCTAACTGGTCGTCGACAACGTATTCGTATCGACGAAACCTTTTCTTCCTTATCAGCGACTTCTACTGGCGTGCCACAGGGTGGTGTGTTATCTCCATTACTTTTCGGAATCTTCATAAATTCTATATCCAACAATTTACTTTCTTCTTACCATTTATATGCTGATGATTTACAAATTTATTCACAGGCTTCCCTCGACAACCTGTCACAAGCTATCGATACTATTAACAGTGACCTGACACGCATTAGTGGATGGAGTAAAGCCTATGGTCTCAGAATGAATCCTAATAAAACCCAAATCATAATTATTGGCAGCCCTAGGATGACTGTAAAGATTGAGAAAATGCAACTCCCACCTATCATCTTTGAAGGCACTATCCTTCCTGTATGTGATAAAGTAAAAAACTTAGGAATTTATATTGACAAAAATTTATCTTGGGGTCCACAGCTTCATGAACTAAGTCGGAAAATTTTCGCGTCAGCCGGATGCCTAAGAAGACTCCGTAATTTTCTCCCTATTCCCACTAAAATTTCGCTTGCACAAACCCTTCTCCTTCCTATCCTCGACTATGCTGATACTTGTTATTTAGATCTTACTGAAGCTCAACTTGATAAACTGGAACGACTACAAAATTTATGTATTAGGTTCATATTTGGTTTGCGTAAGTTTGATCGCATATCAGAATTTCGAACAAAACTAAAATGGCTCCCTGTGAGGCTACGCCGGAACGCTCGCACTCTTTATCTTCTATACGGTACTCTCTTTAACCCTATCGCTCCTCTGTACTTAAAAAATCGTTTTCAGTTCCTGTGCGATAGGCATACTCGAAATTTAAGGTCATCAGATGATTTAACGTTAGAAGTCCCTGCTCATTCCACTAGTATCAGCGCCAAGTCTTTCACAATCCAGGCTGTCCGACTATGGAATGCTCTACCGATTTCTATAAGATGGGCGCAGACGATGGGCATTTTTAGAAACTCTGTCAAAAAACACTATTTATCTATTTAAAATTCGCTTATGTACAGTGTTTACCCCCACCAGTTTTCGTCACACAAAAAGGTTGCGGATCAGAATTTCAAAGCCCTCCCATAAAAATTTTCATTTCATAATACAGTGTAAACTCTTTATAACGTCGTTCGATATACCGAAAACTTTTATAACGTAGAAATTACTTCAATTTGGTTGGTTCAGTTATTATATTTTATATTATTTACAGTTATTACATTATTATATTACAGTTACGTGCCACTATCTTAGGTGGTATTACCTAGTATTTATTCCTGTACACCCAGAATACCCCTGATTCTACTCCATTGAAAAATCCATCCAAAGGTTGCCTGGAAGAAATTGCTAATAGCAATAAGGCCGCCCATTGTACCGTTAATAAAACGTGAAATGTTTTTGAAATGTATATATATGTAATAGGGGTACAATAAAGTTTAAATAAATAAAATAAAATAGCTTTCACCACGCTTGGCATCGAGAGATCCTGTCCCACAGCCACAACGAGAGTTGCACTCAGATAGTGTGTGCTGCGCGGTGTCGGGTTCAACGCCGCACCCGTGACATACGGTGGTTGTCTCCCTGTGTGCTATCCGTGCAGCATCCGTGCCCAGTCAGCAGCACCAGACTGAACTACAGGAAGCCCCAACTCCTCCCATCCACTCAGGCAGGACCGGGCGGACAGCATTCCTAGACACCTACAATAACTTTTATCACATAAATCTTACAGACACATTACATTACAATTTTTTATTATACGTATGGAAGAAGATAACTCTTCTATTAAGATACGAGAAAAAATACGGAGCGGCTTCTAATATTTCTTTATAATAAATATAAACGTAGCAAGCAGACATAGTGAAAGTGAAGTTCTCAGAAATAACTAAATTGCTGGCTTACTTAATAAAATAACAATCCATACTAACATAATAAATGCGAATGTCAATTTGTTTGTTACGCTTTAAGTACTCAAGTGATCATCGTGAAATTTGGAATTAATGTAGTCATGTTAATTCAAAAGTACAAATCCTGATATATATACTTATAAATATTTACAAAATTGTTTGATCAGTTGCGAAGACCATGTTTCCTTAGATACATCCCTCCAGCTATCCGCTAGCATTTATAGCCCATGTTATTCACTAAAAGTGTAGCTTTCTATAGGTGAAATGTTTTTTAAAATCTATTAAATACTGTTGGAGTTTATCCGTTACTAACAAAAAATCAAATCTGTTAATAATAGTACTTTAGAAAAGGGTTATTGTCGAACCGTTTTACTTAGTACCTCTAGTACTCGATAAACGGCGGTGTATTAAAGGTTGTAATATCACGTTCTCAAGATTTTTTTCTTAATTAATAACCTCTCGACTAATAAGTGAATAAGTTCATTTGGTCTGAAAAACCATTTTATTGTATGCGGAAGATATAATTAAATGAACATTTAAGGTATAAGATATACATATCCGAAAATTACATAAATTATTATTTATATGATATGATATAGAGATGACGAAAAAAAACTTCTTTGCAAAAAAAAAACTATTTTTAAATTGATCCGAATCGTAGTATGTGGAATCGATTCATGATAAAATCGAAGTCTAGAGAATCAATTGTACAAAAATCAATTTCTTCATTATTTTTTTAGTGTTTTATAAAAATCGAATCACGATTCTATAGTTTCGGAATCGATGAATAATATCGATTAAAATAATCGATATTTCTATATCTAAAAATTGATTATTCAATTAATTGATCGCCTCCCTAATATGATGATATTTCGAAAACTAATTATTTAATTATACATACATATATCAAAAGCTACCTAGCTATGATTATACATCCGAGACAGGTTTTACATTTTAACGTACAAACCCACTTATACGAACTCGTAGATGTATTTGAAATTATGCAATAAACAGGTTCGGCGAGTTTGACGGATTTTACGTACATAATACATAAGAGTCGTTTTTTATGTTAATATGTATTAGTTTGTAAACATATTACAATCGTATATTAGGTATTACGTGACGTATTCTAATGTAACACAGTATGCAAAACTTATTAACATACTAAATTTTTTAGAGGTGGTAGAGCCATGCTGAAGGTATTACTGGTTACAGCATGAATGTGTCGGCTCGACCGGGGTAGTACCATCCTGCATTGTTGCGTTTCGTTCGGTCAGTGAGAGCGCCGGATAACACACCTCCACTCCACCTCTCCTCCTCTCCCAATCCCCTTCCCTCTTCCCCACTCCCCCTCCCCCAAACAGGGTGGCAACACACTTGTTACTCTTCTGATGTTGCAAGCCTCTATGGACGGTGGCGATCACTTAACATCAGGTGACTCACCTGTTCGTTTGTCTCCAATGATATTTAAAAAAAAACTACAGACCACGGCAAACTTTTTGACCGCTCTGGCAAACGGCAAACGAATAGGTGGGTCAACTGATGTTCAGTGATCACCACCGTCCATATACACTTGCAACACCAGGGGAGTCGCAAGTGCGTTGCCAGCCAATGTTGGACGGGGAGAGAGGAAGAGAAGGGGAGGGGAGATGAGTCTCCGGAGCTCTCACTAACCGAACGAAACGCAACAATGCAAGCACTGTTACTTCACGTCGGTTTTCTGTAATTATAGTTGATTTCTGACTACAGTTGCGATGAACCCAGATTTAAATATAAATACGTATTATATGCATAACATTAAGACATCTTAGGGATAAACAAATGCAAATTTTAGATTGATAGAATAATATATACTAGTGGACGCCCACTGGTCGAAATTCGACCACAGTTCATTGATTTTTTAAAGTTTGAACTTTATTAGGGTTCTTTTGTCAACTTACTTCTATAATCAAAGGTTTTTATGATGGTTACTCAGTTATTATAATAATAGTTGTATATTATAATATTATTGTTGAATGTAGAATGAAAAAGGGTAATTGGAACGTAAGAGTAAAATAATACATAGCAACCTCCTTCACTACCTTTTTTGAAGTCCTTTATTGACAGATGTCAAAATGTCTTTTTTATGTACATGTGTGTATATGTTGTGTAAAATTGAAGCATTAGTGTGAGTAATGCATATTTTAATTAATTTAATGTACTTCTAATGCATTTTATATAAAATAAATAGCTTTCTGCACTTCTCCTCCATATAAACTTTAACTATGCCAAGTTTCACGTTCATCCGTTCACGCAATTCCTTTAAAAAGGGATACAAAGTTTGGGCTTCACGTATTAATATATATGATGATATTAGAATAATATTTTATTTCTGTTTTGTAATGAACTCTTTGACCATATTACGCGCAAGCCCATACTTACAGCTATATACAGAGCAGCCAAAAGGACTGACGAAGAATTTACTTATTTGTTTTTTATTATTAGAAATTTCTATTTATCTCCTACAACAGTTGTATTGTTTTACGTTACCACTCTAAAATTTTATTATCATTGCTTGGTCCTTGTAGAAAAGCGTAACTATACGAATAGCCTAGATACTATTCTGAAAAGCATCTATCAATAAAAGTTTCACCAATATTAGTTTAGTCATTTCGAAGTTTAGTTCAGACAAACAGCAAACATTTCGATTATATTTATATGTATAGATTATGATATATATAGTACAAACTTGGACTAAAAACTTTACGAATGTAAAATAACCATTTTGCAAGTTCATTTAGACGAGATTGCTTTCCCTAACTTAAACCTGTTGTTTCTTTGAAGGCGTGGAAATTGACATTTATTTCCTATTAAGAAACTGCACTCTGATTGCGTAATATTTTTAATAATAAAAATTTGTTATTTAATTTGGTTAATTTAATAATTTTTTTTTTGGGGGAATTTTTTTATTTCTTCATTTTCAGTGTCCATAAATATATCTGGTTTGTAATGGGTATAATAAATCGAAATATTATTATTATTATAAGCTGTTTATTTTCTTCACCAACTTTGAATATAACTAATTTAAATAAAAAAATAATCATTAAAATCGGTTCATAATTGAATCATACAACCACCGAACGTAGTAACCTCCTCCTTTTTCGAAGTCGGTTAAAAATAGAAATGTCCAAATATCGACTTGTAAATGACAAACTTAAGGCATATAACCAAGCCTTACCAAAGTGAAAATATGACATCTGTAACTGTTAAACTAAATTACTCCCACGAGTATATTTATAAAGTGGACTTAATTATACAGTAAATTAAAAGCTGTAGTCATTATTACGTTACTATTGCAAAATACGATTGGTATTTTGGTACTTTACAAGCAATTAATTTCCATACAAATTTACGAATGTAATCCATAATAATCAGTCAAAATCTTTGTTACTAGGATGCTGTCCTTCAAGAGGTTACTGTTCGCGATTGTTGTGTTTACAATACTTCTATCTACGTGTAAAGGCAACATCTTCGATTACTGGTTTGGTTCCAACAACGGGAAAAGAAGTTTGACAGAAGCGATAACAGATTATCTAGATGTAGTTTATCCTAAAGACGACAAAGAGACTAAACTCATGAAGCATATATTTATGACGCTTTCCGATGATGGCCACAGTGACCTTGAGGGTCATTTGGATGGATTACACTACCTGTTAGAATAATACACCTATAATGTGTTGTGAAAACTCGGAGAAAAGACCGTACTGCACGTAATAATGCATACAAATGATTTCCAAGAACAAAGAGGATCGTCATGAGAAGTTAACTTAGGAGGCGTAAATTTTATCACGTCCTGTAAATAAAATATTTCTAGACTTGTACTGAAAATTGATTTAAAAGTGACTTAACTCATATAATCTTTATATATAAATTTCTTCTGTACGTGTGTATGTCACTGAACTCCTCCTAAACGGTTGGACCGATTTTGATGAAATTTTGTGTGCGTGTTCGAGTGGATCCGAGAATGGTTTAGATTCACAATCGGACCCGGTAGGGGGCGCTGCGGTTGACTTTTAGGATTTTATTTATTATCAAAGCAGCACAACGTCCGCCTGGTCCGCTAGTTATAATATATTTAATAAATTGTAGATGAATTGAATTCTAAATACTACACGTGAACTTATTGAAGATTACGTAGATACCTTCTAAATTTAGTGAAAAAAGACAAAAATCGTTCATATCAGTACTGGAATAAAAACTGTAATGAATTAACGTAAAATAATAATATTGTAATTTTAAACGATTTATAATTAATTTTACTTAATAATAACAATAATAACATTTGTGTATTATCTCGATCTAGTGTTTATTATAAAAAAGGCTAGTATCATACCAATGCAGAAATGAGCATACCTACTTTTACAATTATGTCTGGTATAGATATAAGAATATTGTATAAGCAATATAAGAGGCAACTGTGTGCCAATGTTTACATTGGCATATGTTTATTATTAAAAAAATACTATTTATTGACTTTATATCTAACTAGCCTCTGCCAGCGACTTCGTCCGCGTGGAATAGTAGTTTAGGTTAACGGTAACACGCAGCGGAAGCTCTCGAGAGGAAAAATACCCCGATGTTGAAACATTCCTCATCCGCTCCTATTGGTCTTCGTGTTATGATATGTCTACATTATACAGTATACATTATACAAAATATCATCTATTATTTATATGCCTGTCCGATTTATTTGATCTTAATTGTATTATATCAAATTGCTATTATATTATGTGAGGCGTGTTACATAGAACATAGGACTTACTCGACTACGTTTCTGGACTACAACTGACTGTAGGAATATTTAATGTATAGAAAACCATAGCACTGTGAGTATTTTATTTAATACTATTTCCATTTCAAAACAGTAGAATTTAATTATCCAATATTATACCTCAGTTTGTTTGATTTTTCTTTGTAATACTTAGGGAAAAACTATTAAATATATATATGTATATAAACATACAAATTGGTTAGAAATGAAGTCTCAGAGAATCGCATTTATCTTACTGTATAGTAAAAAAAGCAGTTTTTGATAATTAGTGTTAGTGGTCGTGTAATATTATAGTAAGTATTAGATAAATAAAATTAACTTAAGTCTGTAGGTATTTTATTCAAATTCTTTTATCATTTCATTACGTAGTATAATGGTGGTAGAGCCACGCTGAAACTATTACTGGTTTCAACATGAATGGGTCGGATCGTCCGGGGTAGTACCACCCTCTCATAGAAAACCGACGTGAAGTAACAGTGCACGCATTGTTGCGTTTCGTTCGGTCAGTGAGAGCGCCGGAAGCCCACCTCCCCT
>MU158878.1:653879-665572 GCA_015888305.1 Antheraea pernyi | reverse complement strand
GCTATTGTTTTTATTACAATATAAAACAATCTTCTATATATATAAATAGGCCAAGACAAAATAGGTACATCTTCTTTCCCTTTTCTCTAAACCATTTTCTTTATTATCTTTTTCGGTTAGAAGGTATTAACAAACAAAATCAAAAATACTTTATTAAATTTAGCCCTAAGCAGGTGCTTATAAACGTCAAAACCACCGTCGGTTCAGAAAATAACCCAGTCAACAGAAACTGCAAGAATCTCGATTTGGTTTATCTTTTTAACATGTATGTACAATACATTACATATTACAATCATTTTTAGTGGATATAGAGAGAGAAGTCAATTCCAGACATCACCATCGTTCACATATTGACCCACTCTATAATAGCGTTTTCAAACCAAAACCCAGTTGACATGGCGCGTAAACTCACAATCCGGCAAATCGGTAATATGCTTTGGGACTTTGTTGTAAAACCTAACACTGTTACCTAAAAAACTGTTACTGGTTTTACTGAGTCTGAATCATGGGAGGAAAAGCTTATCACAGTTTCCAGTATTTAGAACATGTTTGTATTTAACATCACATTCTTGTAAAAAGGGCTTTAGACACACATTTAGTACTTTATTGCAGATTATCAGTAATTCAGGACGCGTATTGTATTGTATTGACGCTTAACTAAAATTATGTTAAGTGTAGCATATTTTGAAGTTCATTCATCTATACATTTAGCTCCTTCTTTATTATATTTTTTCATGGTACTGTAGCTACCGAGTATGTCATCCTCTTTGGCAGACAGGCTTAAACTTTTGTATATATTGTAAATAGAACGTCGTTCAAACAAATGATCGATCGCGTCTCTATAAATACTTTATGTGGTCATAATAAATAAACAGTCTATTTTAGGCATTCCGAGTATTATTATTAAGCTGTCCGTGTTAGTCTAGAATCTTCTAGTAGTGAGCCGAAGATCCTACAGTACTATTGTATCACTTCTAAGTAGATAATTTATTACGAAGCACTTACAGATGTGTTTAACAACTACACTTCAAACCTTATCCCTAAATTTAAGGCCAATAAACACTTAACACTAGAAGATTAAGAGATTTGTAGTCTATCCCTAAAAACAATAATTAAATAAATTATATAAATTGTTATAATATTGATAGCGAGTGAAAATTTAATAACACTTACGTATCAAAGTAGAGTTTTCTTATTCAAACACTAACACTACTGACGAATATATATTATATGTAATATATAGTAACGTATATTTATATTAAAGAAACAATAATATATAAGTTTAAATCTAGAAGTACGGAGCGAAATAATATTTCGTGTTGCAATCTCACGCTTACGCGAACTGATAGTGGTGGACAAAGAGTGTACGTACCCCTACCAACATTACTCGTCTCACTTAATATGTTGTTATTGGTCCAAGAGCTCACAGTTAAATAACCTACAAGGTCATAAGATTGTCTCGTTACGCGGTCGGTAGAATTTAATTTCTTCTTTCAAGTAAAACTTCTTATGGTACAATAGGGAACAAATTCATTACGCGTTAAACGTAACGTGTGTGTGTCTGGGTCTAGTAGTATACCAAACTGAGTAAATGTATAGTTAAGTATTTATACTACGGGACTTCGAATAGTATATAGTTTATGAGCATTGTCATATATTGTATATAATTTAATACATATAAGCTAAAGAAGTTTTACTTCCACCACGTGTACACACAGATACACGCCATGTTTTTTTTCTACGACGACAAAGTGGATGTGCTGTACTTCTTGGTATGCACAGTAAAATCCAGCAAGCAACGACGATCACTGAGACACCTAGAATCCACCGCCAGTCGCTACCATATTGAATCGACGATTTCAGTACGACAAGGTGACTACACTATATCTGATGATATGCGCAGTAAAAATCAGCAAACATAAGTAAATAAGTACAGAACATAAGTACATATTCTAATAGATACAATTTAATTACATATGCTAGCTTTTGCTCCTGATTTCACTTGAGTTAATATAGATTTTGAGAATAAAATACAGCCCATTTAGTCGCTGATATTGCGGTCTTCTATAGATGAAAGAATTTTTGTAACGCAGTTAAGTATGTTTTGGATTTTTTCATTACAAACAAATAGCGTATATGTGTACTCGTTAAAAGGGACGGAACCCCCGAATACCCACGACCGGGCCCAGTCACGGGTGCTAGGGGGTAGGAGGGGTAGGAGACTAGGGAGAGGGGAAGGGTAGAGGGTGAAGGGGAAAGGATCCGGGACGCTGGCGGGCAACACCAAACTGCACGTTTCGCCGAAGGGGAATTTATTCGATAGACTTACAATAGTCCTTACAACTGACGCGAATCGCGGTTACAGCGGTCACTGTACATGGGTACAGGTCGCAGAACAGGCAGGCCAGTAGCCACGGATCAGACCGAAAACGCGGGTTCTTCCTGGCGTAGCAGCGCTTCTTTTCTTTCTTCTTTCAACGATGAATTTTCCACGATGAAACGACGACGCAGCGTAAACGTAGCGAAATATAAACATGTGTTGGCGCGCGCATACCAATATCGGTCTGACGCCATATAGGGCACTGTGAGGACAATTCTATAAGGATATTTGGGTAATCCATATACGTGGAGTAACGGGCACAGCTAATAGACTGTATTATTAGTACAGTTAGTATATTTTTAAGTTAGCACAATTCATTTAACACCACGCGAAAACCGAAATAACACTAACACAACGAACATACTTTCATTATATCATAATTTGCATTGTATATATATGTAAAAATAATTTCAAATTAATAATTTGATTAATTAATTAATTAAATGTATTTAATAATAATAATAATTAGCTGTTAAGGCATGAATTCATAACGTACAAACTCACATTCACATTTATAATATTAGTAAGGATATTTGGGTAATCCATATACGTGGAGTAACGGGCACAGCTAATAGACTGTATTATTAGTACAGTTAGTATATTTTTAAGTTAGCACAATTCATTTAACACCACGCGAAAACCGAAATAACACTAACACAACGAACATACTTTCATTATATCATAATTTGCATTGTATATATATGTAAAAATAATTTCAAATTAATAATTTGATTAATTAATTAATTAAATGTATTTAATAATAATAATAAATAGCTGTTAAGGCATGAATTCATAACGTATAAACTCACATTCACATTTATAATATTAGTAAGGATATTTGGGTAAACCATACACGTGTAGTAACGGGCACAGCTAATAGACTGAATTATTAGTACAGTTAGTATATTTTTTAGTTAGTACAATTCATTTAACACCACGTGAAAACCGAAATAACAGTAAACACAACGAACATACTTTCATGATATCATAATTTGCATTGTATGTAAAAATAATTTCAAATGAATAAACTTAGTCATACGAGTTTGAAATGTTAATATTTAGTTTCCAATTGGGATATTTGTTACCAGTTGACGCGAAAATAAAAACTGTAAAGGGTTTAAACCAGAAGTACACGTAAAACCTAGTCTTTGTCGATCTTTCAATACTCATATGGCAAATGGGCTAGTAACTGAAAAATGATTTAACTGATAAATTAAACTTTTTGTCCCAAACAATTGGAAAATTGTTTATTACAATAAAATATATTTCTTACATAAATATTTATGTAAAATAAATATTTTTCCAAGTGTTCTACCGAACATTATTAGATAGTAAACATTACGACACTTGCAACAAAGGCATAGAAATATTGTTGAAAGCTACAATTTCCATAGATAATAAATAGGTATTCTCTTCAATAACAGATCATCGATCCATAGATTAAAAAATGATTATATCAGATTTTACTCATTATACAGTTATACCTTAATATGTACGTCTCAAAATAAGAATTCAATTCTAAAGAATTATTCAAGTAAATTTTATAAAAACTGTGAAACTAACCATGAATATTCTTATGCAGTATAATATCATCGCGTTCCTTATCACTGCCTAGTCGTTATATCGTGTTTTAATTAACTTTTGTGAATAGCGATACTGTATGGACAACATAAAACCAAAAAATATATTCATAAGGTTTTATTATATTAAATCTATAAACAAATAATAATACAATTATTTAAATCCTATAAAGTAATTACTGAGTCCTGCTATGTAACATACCTGCTATGAGACTGTTGAACTTCAACGCCGTTAGACCAATAATAACGAAAGTAGTCATATCAAAATATTATATAATGAAGAACGTGTGTAGATTATCCGTTTGCCTATAATTTACTACTAAATGGTGCTGCAACGCATCAATTTATTCGCCGTTTAACTAACTCTCATTGACATTGCTATATGCAAATACGATACGATTAATATTTACACACAAGGTAAATTTTGCGTACACAAGGTAAATATACGTAACTAAACTATATTTTAGTACAAAAATATTAACAACAGAGAGCCGCAGGTTCTAATCCTTTGTAGTAGCAAGATATAGTTAAGGTAGCAAAGTTTGCGTACACGAGGTAAGTATACGTAACTAAACTATATTTTAATACAAAAATATTAACAATAGAGAGCCGCAGGTTCCAATCCTTTGTAGTAGCAAGGTAAAGATAAGGTAACAAAGTTTGCGTACACAAGGTAAATATACGTAACTAAACTATATTTTAGTACAAAAATATTAACAATAGAGAGCCGCAGGTTCTAATCCTTTGTAGTAGCAAGATATAGTTAAGGTAGCAAAGTTTGCGTACACGAGGTAAGTATACGTAACTAAACTATATTTTAATACAAAAATATTAACAATAGAGAGCCGCAGGTTCCAATCCTTTGAAGTAGCAAGGTAAAGATAAGGTAACAAAGTTTGCGTACACAAGGTAAACATACGTAACTACACTATATTTTAGTACAAAAATATTAACAATAGAGAGCCGCAGGTTCCAATCCTTTGTAGTAGCAAGGTAAAGATAAGGTAACAAAGTTTGCGTACACAAGGTAAATATACGTAACTAAACTATATTTTAGTACAAAAATATTAACAACAGAGAGCCGCAGGTTCTAATCCTTTGTAGTAGCAAGATATAGTTAAGGTAGCAAAGTTTGCGTACACGAGGTAAGTATACGTAACTAAACTATATTTTAATACAAAAATATTAACAATAGAGAGCCGCAGGTTCCAATCCTTTGTAGTAGCAAGGTAAAGATAAGGTAACAAAGTTTGCGTACACAAGGTAAATATACGTAACTAAACTATATTTTAGTACAAAAATATTAACAATAGAGAGCCGCAGGTTCCAATCCTTTGTAGTAGCAAGGTAAAGATAAGGTAACAAAGTTTGCGTACACAAGGTAAATATACGTAACTAAACTATATTTTAGTACAAAAATATTAACAATAGAGAGCCGCAGGTTCCAATCCTTTGTAGTAGCAAGGTAAAGATAAGGTAACAAAGTTTGCGTACACAAGGTAAATATACGTAACTAAACTATATTTTAGTACAAAAATATTAACAATAGAGAGCCGCAGGTTCCAATCCTTTGTAGTAGCAAGGTAAAGATAAGGTAACAAAGTTTGCGTACACAAGGTAAATATACGTAACTAAACTATATTTTAGTACAAAAATATTAACAATAGAGAGCCGCAGGTTCCAATCCTTTGTAGTAGCAAGGTAAAGATAAGGTAACAAAGTTTGCGTACACAAGGTAAATATACGTAACTAAACTAGAACACTAGTACAGATGTCAACGATAATTACTATTGGTACGATGATAAACTAGTGTACTTAATATATAGGTTATTCAATTAAATTCAGTGTCATAGATTAAGTAAATATCTTTGTCATTTGCTTTGTTTTTATTTATTAGTTTATTAGTCTGTGGCGAAGAACCTGTTGGTATGTTCCGATAGCTGCACTCGAGAGCCAGTCCTCTTCTAAGTTTGGAGTGCTTATCATCATATGGTCAAACACTAAAACCTATAGACCGTAAATAAAAATTGTGACTCCCATAAAACATTACGCTCAAACAAGAATAAAATATGTATATATTATACTAGCTGTACCCGCAGCTCCGCACGCGTTTTTTTTAAAACCGTATTAAAGAATTATAGAATTGTGAGAATATGTACAATTTCAGAAACGCTCTTTAAAGACAATTGTAAGTACGACGCAGAGCCGCAGGTTCCAATCCTTTGTAGTAGCAAGGTAAAGATAAGGTAACAAAGTTTGCGTACACAAGGTAAATATACGTAACTAAACTATATTTTAGTACAAAAATATTAACAATAGAGAGCCGCAGGTTCCAATCCTTTGTAGTAGCAAGGTAAAGATAAGGTAACAAAGTTTGCGTACACAAGGTAAATATACGTAACTAAACTATATTTTAGTACAAAAATATTAACAATAGAGAGCCGCAGGTTCTAATCCTTTGTAGTAGCAAAGTAAAGTTAAAGTAGCAAAGTTTTTATCTAATATCATAATATTATTACTCAATAAAGCAGGTATTTAGAAAGCTCACGACAAAAATTAAGAATGTTTACATTATTCAAAATAGCATGAGCTATAAAATAAGAAGTTAAAAATGTGTATCTTTCAAACAATACCGCTGGTTTGCTGGAAGAAAATGCTTTATAGCATTAAGCTCTCCAGTGTACAAATGAAAAGTGCAATAAAGTATTCATTTATTCATTCAATTTTCGACAAGAAACAAACCCACCCGTCACATTAATATTAAAAAGATATTTCTTTTGGCACTGTATTTGTTAACTTTTTTTTTATATCATAGGAGGCAAACGAGCAGGTGGGTCACGCGATGTTAAGTGATCACCGCCGTCCATAGACATTAGCAGCACCAGGGGAGTCGCAAGTGCGTTACCAGCCTGTGTTTGAGGGTAGAGAAGGAGAGGTGGGCCTCCGGCGCTCTCAATAACCGAACGAAACGCAACAATGCAAGCACTGTTACTTCACGTCAGTGTTTCTGTGCTTCTTTTATTGAAAAGAAAACCTTAATTTCTTCAAAAGTCAATTTTATTATTTTCACAGGAGGGTTTTCAAAGAGGGAGGGGGTTAAATTAGTTAGATAAGGGGTTCGCTGTCATCTGAAAACTTTTCCAAGAGTTCATGGAGTCAAAAGTTTGAGAAACCCTGAATTATAATAATAAGACGACATAAATCGGAATAATATTCTTAACAACTGAGCTTAAGTTGTAAATCAAGAAAATAAATGTTGGCATCCATTTTAATAACACACAGACACATAGAATTCCTAATTTGATATCTTGGTTTATTATTTTTCATTATAGATAATAACTATTCACATTTATATGTCCTTCCAAATATGCAACAAAACCTTTCTTCACCTTTCAAAATGTTACTCGTGTAGATAGATTAACAAGGTAACTAGATTTTCTTGTTTTTGCTAATTGGTGGAAGTCCCATATCTCAAGATCACATGCATTTATTATTTCTCATAAATCGTCTTCATTACTTCACGTTTTGTTCAAGCGCTTCATTGTTAATAAAGATAGAAAAACCTTTTTCGGATTTCGGATGTTTTTATAAGCAGTTTGTTTTCAAAAATAAAATTAATCTTTATATTGCATGTTTCATATTAATACCTTTTCATACGTTTATGTTAATTATTGAACAGGACACGTTACCGCTTCTCTTTGTCTTCAAGAACTAAACAAACTTAACCGCAAAATAAAATACCATGATATTTTAAGAAATAAAAGCAGACATATCTGTTATTATTAAATCAACTTTCAAATGAGTTTTTATTATGTTATTCAAGTTGTTTATTTTTTTTAAATTCTATATGCTTACATGAAATTTATTTTCGTATCACATTTTCAAATATACTTTTGAGTCGCGATAAACTGTTATACTCATTCAATTTTGATAAATTCACGGATGTAAGTTTCTTGTTTCTCCTTTGATGTTGTTTTAAGTCACGAAAAATGTCACTGACATCTTCTTTATTAAGGTTATTTGACCGTAGTGCACGTATTTTAGAAAGAACAGATTTTCTTAGATTGCCTTTCAGATAATCAACGTTCAACTTATCTAAGGCCGCCTCTTTAGACTGTCTTAGTGAGAATCTTCTTTTTATGTCATCAAAATTCACATCTTTCAGTGATTTCCATGATTTATGTTTATTAAATTTGTTTTCTATATAAGTGTCCAATAATTTATTTAGTTGATCCTTATCTAACTTCTTTGGATTAAATTTACTTGATATGCCAAATGATGACAGATTTCGTTTTTTGTAATCTTCGACAAATTCTTCTAAAACTTTTGCCTTCGAACCTTTTATTGAAAACTTCTTTGTTATATCATCAGCTTCAAGTCCCTGAATCAAGGAAAAATGCTTTAGTGGAATATTTGTTTTTGAAAATGGTTTATTATTTCTATATATCGTCACTATAGTTGATTTCTTCGTTAATGACGATCGCTTTTTGAATGGAGATAATTTGTCTTTAAAACCGCTGACGTCAATATCAGCGAATTCATAATCGTTCCATGGTGGGTCGAAAGTGCGGAACAGTTTCTTCTTCACACATCTTCTAAATCTTTTGCAACACCATCTGCAAATCGAACACCAGCATCGTAGACAACATTTACGTTTTCTTTTCTTCTTCTTCAGCTTCGTCTGGTTTTTTTTACTCAATTTCTTTTTCGAATTCCCTGTTGAACATCATCTCAACACTTAAAACCATAGAAGTGAGTATATAGCAGTTTATTTGTAATTTAAACAAATGTAAATAATACGTACTTTGTTTTCGTCGAATGCACATACTGATTTAAGCGTATACCATCAAATGTTACCACGATTAATGTTTATGAACTTTTATAATACTTCTAATTAAGACAAACAAGGAAATTTGTAGAATAGAAAGCTCTCCTTTTAACAACGATTTTTATTAATTTTTATATATTTATGCTGAATAAGTCAATGTCACTAAGACATCTTTAAAAAAATGAAACAGATAAAATATCAAAACGGCGTCATTATTGTTTTCAATTACATAAAATACTTTTTTATCACTACACCTAAAATTATGTTAAATGTAATCTGAAATTACAAGATGTAAAAGCGATTAACATATTGAGAAGTTGATTGTGTTAAGTTGGTATGTTGAAGCTCTACAAAACATGTATCCAACCTATCTATACATATAATAAAAATGTAAATCTAACGTGTCAGTACTTTTTCAATTTTCTTAAAAATTTCAATTATTTTTAGAAATGTCTCTCTGTGTATATGAATACGCATCACTGTTAAGTACTGGGTTCATAATAAAACCTCAATCATAAAGCATATTTTCGGGAGTAACTTGGTCTTTGTTTCATTAATATCGGTCCACTCTACCAAAAGATATTGTATTTTGAATGAAAGAAAAGAAAGAAAGAAATACTTTATTGTTGGAACAACCATACAATTAAATTAAATTACACAAATAATTATGACAGAAAAAAAAAACATTTTAAAAATGAAAAAATAGATGTCCAACAATTGGCGAACCCATTCAGCAAAAATCTGCAATACTGTAAGTAGTACTGCAGCGCTGATTTTCGATGGGAGCCTATATATAATGATAAACGGACGTTAAAGTTAGTACAAAATTTGAGATGAACAAACAAATAACACAGACACGCGTAACACGTCAAAGTTGGTCATACTAAAGAGAAATAAATGCTCGAGAATGACGGCTCGAGTTAAGTACGAGAGAAAAGTAGATAATATATTCAGATTATTAGTCATTGTTTTTTCACATTAGGTTCCACGCGGACAGAGTCACGGGCATAACTAGTCTTCACATATAATTACATCGTATTTGCACATATGTCTAAATCCCACTTCCTAACAATGTAACGATTGCAAACTCGTTGGCGAAAAGACATCAAGTATGCCATGATTCGACCGATAGCGTATAGTCAGTTCGAAGAAAAACATTTTAAATAGGTACCAAGAAATTATCATATAAACTGCATGATATTACAAGACTTTGTTGACTGTACTTTAATTTATAATGGACATTTAAATGAAAATTCAAAGCTATTAATGTGTTATACACAACATGAGTGTATAATGTCAATGTCGATTTCAGTAAGCGTTTTCATTATTTTTATATTCTCTCCTTTAGTTATAAAAACTGTATTATCTTAATATATGCATCTGTTAGCATTTACCGCTACCACAATAAAATTAGATAAACAAATATACCTACCAACCTTTTACTTATATTAATAGTATAAACGCTAAATATGTTATGTGATTCCTATAATATTTTGTGTATTTATATTGCAGATATGTCTGTTAATTTTAAGAACGATCGCAATTATTAGTTGTGCTCCCAAAATAAGGCGTCAGCCTCTTGCTCGTTTGACATTTGAAACGAATAAACTAGATGATAAAGACGCTTTACACAAAATACAATACCGTCGGAAACATACAGTAGCTAATGATAATAATACTCAACACGAAACTAAGGCGCCTTGTGTCAGTTACGATTATGATTCAATTAAATGCAAATCCTTGAACAACAGAATACTTTGTGGATATAACAAAAATATTGGAGAACAAAAAGAAAATGATGAAGTTACAGATATGGGTAATGGTTGCCAATTGCGAGGGGACAGAATAGAATGTGGTTATGTATTGAAGCCATTTACCAATATAAGACGTCCTCCTGCACGTGATCCTGACAGTGATAAGGAACATATAGAACCGGGTATAAATCACACAATGAATAGCATTCGGTCTGTCAGTGTTGATGAAGATACAATACTTCTTACGAAACTAGCAAACAGAACATCAACAACAAAGAAAGTAAAATTATCAATATTAACAAAAAAGAAAGTGGGTTCATCAACATCAACAAAAAATAAAATAGAACAATCAGCATCATCAATTAACAGTATTTTTGTACCTACATGGAAGAAAGCGAAAAAGCTTACAAATGAAACGTCTACGAAATTTTTTAGATTAGCAGCGGTTATAACTAACACTACTGAATTAGCAGACGATAATTCTACATACACAACTACAAATAGAGTTACATATAAAACGAGAAAAATGTGGAATTCGAATTGCGTTGAAAAAAATGATTACATTGTATGCTATAATATTTCTTTACATTAATAAACATGTATCTGTTTATACACATAAGTTTTACTATTCTATAACAATTATAAAAATATCATTAAATATTGTATCAGATTTGTTTTTCTTTTTTACTGTATCTAATATACCTAATCTTGCCATAAATACTGAAACCAAAAAAAAAATCTATTGCAAATAATATTTAATACTTTGACAGTGTGTTAGTTTAATATATAAATATAAAACAATTTAAAATATAAAAAGATTATTCGAAGTGGTCTCCATTGTCTACAATACAGTCCTTTAAACGTTGAGGCCAGTTATCAATAGAAGCACGCACTCTATCCATGAGAAAATTCTTCACTGCCAATCGTACGGATTGTTTTAGGGACTCTAAATTATCGTGGCGTTTAGAGCAAGCCATACTCTCTAAAACTAACCATAAATCATAATCCAGCAGATTAAAATCGGGACTAGACGACGGCCAGTCTTGAGTTCTGATGAAATGCGAAACGTTCGTTTCCAACCAAGACTGCGTAGACCGAGCTTTATGACCCGGCACCGAGTCTTGCTGGAAGGACCATTCTTGGTTATTGAA
>MU158878.1:643384-653465 GCA_015888305.1 Antheraea pernyi | reverse complement strand
CGAGCGCTTAAGGCACTCAGCCGATTTTATTTAGGCAACTAGCGCAAGGGTGCACGACACACCTCGGCTTGGGCTGTTGCCTGATACATGCAATTCGCGACCTATCTGAGCTAACCTAAGCTAAACTTACTATTCATATATATATGAGTTATTGAAACATATATGTGTACCAAGCATACATACCTCAACAATTCTTATATATATTTCGTATCTGAGTTGACAGAAGTAAAAACTCAAAACAATGGTGAAGTAAACAGCAAGATGGCGATGTTCAAACTATCTTTATTTACATATACCCACTAACATACAAGTAATATATAATATACATATAACTACCACATCTTCCCCTTTTTATAAACATAAGAAAATAATTATTTACAGTAGACCAAAGAACTATTACAATATATGACAAAATTATAAATCTCATACATGCATATCTTCTTTTTTTTTTTAACATACTTAATTGAGTTTACTTTTATTTAATCTTTGTACTGTCGGAGTCTTTTCTTAGCTACCTGTGCCGCCTTTCTTTCTATACGAACACTACTTGATGGCATAGGCATGTCTGTGCGCATCGTAAGATGCTCCGTTTCTGTTCGCGGTGGTGTCTCGTATCGATTAGGAGAATAGAATATATCATTTATAGGGCTGTCACTAACATTGCCTACGTTTTCCCTATTTGTAATATCATCTTTTAATTCTGGCCTTTCAGGTCTGTGCAGTGAAGGATCGATTGGCATTTTTATTAAATGTCTTCTATTTCTCCTGTATTTTTTCCCCCATTTATCAGTAACGAAGTATGATCTTGGTTGCCCTGCATGCTCACTGATATGACCTTCGCGTCTTACAGGTCCATCTATTGTGATAACTCGATCTCCTACTTTCAAGTGTTTAAGTTCACGAGCTCGAACGTCATAATGAACTTTATTTCTTAATTGATTTTTCTTTATATTTTTATAATCCTTATTATTATCTCGCTCTGGTTTCAATTTTTGTGTGCTGCATGGTAGACGTGTGTTTAATCTGCGTCCCATTAGAAGTTGTGCAGGACTGGAAATGCCGTCCCTAGGAGTATTCCTATAATTTAAGAGGGCAATATAAAAATCAGAACTATCGTCTGATGACTTTTTCAGTAAAGACTTCACGGTTCTTACAGCGCGCTCACTTCGACCGTTGGATTGAGGGTAATTAGGAGATGAGGTTATATGCTTAAATCCCCATGTCCTGGAGAAAACATTAAACTCTTTGGAGGAATATGCAGGACCATTGTCAGTAATAACCTCTTGTGGTATTCCGTGACGCGCAAATTGATCCTTCATAGCATGTACAACACTTCTGGATGTTATACTACTCAAAGCTGATACCTCAACAAAATTTGAGAAGTAGTCAACTATGATCAGAAATTGTTTCTTATTGTATTCAAAAATATCCGAACCGATCTTCGCCCACGGTAGATCAGGAATATACTGAGCAATCATGGGTTCACGTTGTGGCATTGTGGCATGTTTTGCACATGTGTTACAACGCCTAACAGTTTCCTCAACATCTCTGGACATTCCTGGCCAATACATCACATCTCTTGCCCGTCTTTTGCACCTGTCTATACCCAAATGACCTTCATGCACACGAGATAACATTTCCAAGCGAAGCCTTTTGGGTATAAATACTAAATTATCTTTGAATATCACGCCATCAACATATTCAAAACATTCACGATAATCCCAATGGAGTCGAACTTTCTCTTCTAATTGATACTTGTTTAAAGGCCAACCATTTTTAATATAGGCAATTAAGATTTGACTCTCTTCATCATTCTTAACTTCAATTTTAATATTATTAAGTTTATCTTCACTAAACCTTACATTATTAAGTAAAAAACATGTTTGTTCATTTATCTCTTCGGTCACTTTACTTTTCATTATATCAGCTAGTGGTGCTCTTGATAACGTATCAGCAATAAACATATATTTACCAGGTTTGTAAACAACCTTAAAACTATATCTCTGCACTCTAAGCATCATGCGTTGTAATCTAGCAGGTACCTCATTCAATGATTTTCTAAAGAGCGTTTCTAGCGGTTTGTGATCAGTTTCAACCAGTATGTCGTTTTTTCCAAATACATACTGGTGAAATCTTTCTAGTGCAAAAACTATTGCAAGCATTTCTTTTTCGATTTGAGCATATCGCTTTTGTGTCTCAGTAAGTGTAATGGAAGCAAACTCTACAGGTCGGTTGTTTTGAAGTAGTACAGCTCCAAGAGCGTGTGAACTTGCATCCACAGAAAGTACTGCAGGTTCATTAGGTGTAAACAGTGCTAAAACAGGTGCACTACATATATCGGCTTTTAATTGTCTTACAATTTCTTCTTCATGTTCACCCCAAAACCACTCTGTATTGTTTTTCAATAAATTACGTAATAAGGTTACTTTTTCGGAGTATCTAGGAATAAATTTACATAAATAATTCACCATACCTAAAAATCTTTCAAGGGTTTGCCGGTCATGAGGACTGGGCATCTCCAGAACTGCCTTTATCTTATTTTCGTCAATTTCCATGCCCTTTGCGCTAAATGTATGCCCAAGATAAGTAACTACTTGTACACCAAATTGACATTTTTCTTTATTGAACTTAATGCCTATTTGTTTTGACCTATCCAGCAGTTTTTTCAAACGATCATCATGCTCTTCCTTTGTGGACCCCCAGACTATGACATCATCGATAAATGAGTCTACCCCATCTAAATCTTCTAGCAATTGTCTGACTTTGGCATGGAATACTTCAGATGCTGACTTTATTCCATATGACATACGTAAAAACTGATACCGGCCAAAAGGAGTGCCAAATGTACACAGATCTGCACTAGCATCATCAAGACACACCATCCAAAATCCTGATTTAGCATCTAGTTTACTAAAATACTTAGCCCCATTTAATTTAAAAGCAATTTCTGTTAAGGTAGGTAACTGATAATGTTGCCTACGTATAGCACAATTCAGCGGTCGGGGATCCAAACAAATCCGTAGACTGCCATCTTTCTTTGCTGCAACTACAATAGAATTTACCCACTCAGTTGGGTGGGACACCTTCCTGATTACCCCAAGCTCCTCCATGCGATTGAGTTCCACTTGCAATTGATCTCTAATGGCAACAGGAATTTTTTTAACCGGGCATACACTGGGGGGAACATTCGTATCTATTAATATTTTATAGCAACCCTGCAACATGCCTAAACCATCAAATAATTCATCGTAATCATGAATATTTAAAGAGTAAATTCGTTTTACCAACCCTATCTGTTCTAAGGCTTTCCTGCCTAGAATACTTACATTATCATGATTTGTTATAGCAAATTTAAGACAATATTCCCTATTATTGTAATTCAGTTTCATAACACAACTCCCTATAATAGGTATATAATTACCACAATAAGAAAGAGCACGTATTTTGTCTTGAATTAGGTCATTATATGAAAACCCTAAGTTAAGGAAATTTTTTCTTGACATAACATTTATATCGGATCCAGTATCTAATTTAAATCTATGTTTTAAGAAACTATTGCTTAAATAAAGAGTCTCGTACCACTGAGAATTTTTATTACCGCCATCTAGCGATGAGACATAATATACGTCTTCGTCATCCTCTACTTGGACATCTAAAACTTTACGCCTGTTATCTGCCGTACACATTTTTTTAAAATGTCCTTTACGCCCACAACGAAAACATATTGAATTTCGTGCCGCGCATCGAAAACCGCCATCACAGTATACATTAGCGCAAGCTACACAATTATTCATAAACCCGTGCATATAGTCCGCTTTTATAAAAAGTTTTTTTCCGCTCGAGTCGGCCCCTCTCACACCGCTACCGGCGCACGCGCTGCCCGCGCCGCCGACCGACCGCGCTCCGCTAGTGCCGACGCCGCTCGATGTAGTTGCACGATAGTGAACACCGCTATTCTCGTTGCCGCTTAATACGCGCGGTCCCTGCCGCGCAACACCCGGCCGCATCCAATTCGATACGCCTCGTGATTCTCGGCGCATACCACGCCATCTGTTGGGATATCTCTCAATAACGTCGACAGACATGTCTTTCGAAACATCATGCTTTATTCCGATCGATTCGATTTGTCGACCGTTATCGTTTGATATTTCTTTAGCCTGACATATTTTAATCGCTTTATCTAGGGTCAAATCATCTGTACGAAGTAGTCTATCCCGCACTGTTCCGTCCTTTATACCACACACGATACGATCGCGTAGCATCCCATCTTCCAGCTGTTCAAATTCACAGCGTTGACTCATTAATCTTAAAGCTGTAACATATTCATCGATAGATTCTCCGGCTTCCTGATTTCGTGTAAAAAATTTAAATCTGACCATTGTTGTGTTCGTCTTAGTTCCAAAATGATTATTAAATAATTTTATTATCTTTTCAATGTCATCGCGATCATTATCTTTGACAAATTTGAACGTTGAGTAGATATCATACCCCTCAGAACCGATCAAGTTAATCAAGAGGCTAGCTTGTACATCCATTGGCTCTTTGTGCACTCCCGATGCTTTTACGAACACTTGAAATTGCCGTAACCATTTTCGCCAAGCTTCGGCGCGTTCAGTTGGGCCGCCTTGTAGTGATAGTTCCGCCGGAGGACGCGCGTGTTCCATTATTAAATATAATTTATTGTTAACAGACCTTATTCTTTAAGATAATTTCTTGATAATTTGACTTTTATAACACTTTAATTTAAATAAATTTCTACACCGCTGTCACCATGAAGTAAACAGCAAGATGGCGATGTTCAAACTAACTTTATTTACATATACCCACTAACATACAAGTAATATATAATATACATATAACTACCACAGTATTGGCGCCAAAATGAGAAAACTCAATGAATAATCATATAAAAATGACAGATTCATTAATTTATTTATTTTTAATTGTAACAGTATTTATGGCCAGACTAAGTATATAGACTGAAGGATTATACTCTTCTAGCAGGCGCGAACTTGAACTGAAATTATGTGGTAATTTTAGTTAACAAGTGAGTCGGGTCACTTGGGAACTGATTTGAAGTCTTATATACCACCATCTCTTGTGTCTAGAAAATCTAACAAAACTAGAAAATATAGACACCATCTGTGCTGCCACCATAGTTAAACCTTTTATAGGTCCGAACACCAGCTTATTATTCTTAAGCCAATATTGGTTACAAGATTTCTTAGTGTCTTTATTATTTATAGCATCCTAACACAGTTTATATATCCGTCTTAAGCATCTTTAAATCTTTATAAAGTTTCTAATCTATATTAATAAATATAGGTAGTGCTGTCTGTGCTGTAGAAAATCAGCAATGTAGATTTGTGGAAAATGAAGATCCCATAGAAGAAGGGACAACAGCCATATCTCTAATCAGGCATTAGACTGGAATCCCCAAGGCAGGCGGAAACGTGGTCGACCTAGACAAACCTGGAGAAGATCTGTGCTTGCAGAGTGTGCGAAAATTGCGCTTGCTTGGAGTGAGGTGTAGCGTCAAGCCATCGACAGATCGAAATGCAGAAGCATTGTGTCTGCCCTCTGCCCCGACAGTTTGGGGACATAGGATCCCAAGAGAGAGAGAGGATGTCTGTAGATTTTACAATTTTTAGTAATATTATTATAGATGTCTATTATAAAGATAAACGAATGAAGCACACTGCAGTTGTAGTAGTAATAATATTCGTCCAATAGGACAGGCGAAGGAATTAATCCATACTGCCAATTCTGAAGTTGTCAATATAGGTAGTTCTTATGTATCCTTTAACCAATTTTCTCCCGTGTCCAAGTTAATATAAAGGCATAAGCGCCAAATCTTCTATATAATATTTTGTACATATTTTTTTATCCATCTTTATATCTTAATCTCCTTGTTAATAGTCTTTGAATTATTTCATTTCTCTCACCCAGAGTGTTTGTTAATTTCCATTGTCGAGTAGTTAATTCAATGATCCAACAAGATGGTGGCTCTATTGTTGGAACCCTCCAGTGGTATAATTTTTCATTGATTTCACTTATGCACAATAAACGAACTATATTACATAAAACACCACCAATTTTACACAATATAGAGTCAAGTAACACAAGATTATGAATAAAATATAAAATCCACTACATGACAGACCAAAATCCCGCCAAAAACTCCGCAGTGGAATCTCCGCACGCGTCAACTCAAAAATGGAAAAAAAGCATCGTAACTTCGGATGCGTTCAAGTTGCTAATAGAAATTTGAAGATGCGTTCACAATTACAGAGAAATAAAACAGGATTTTAGGTATTTCTGTGAATTTTTTAAAATTTTTCTCTCCATAAAAATCTTCTTCAAAGTTCAAGGAATAAATAAATCAAAAACTACTCGAATTGGACCAGTCGTCTTCGAGTTTTGCGCTTAGCAACATATTTTGCGATTCATCTTGACTTATATAGATAAAGAGCGTATGTGTCGAGTTTTTGGTGGGATCTTGTAATGCCATGTAGCGGTCTTTATATTTTAGCTTGTGTTATTTGGCTCTATATTGTGTAATGTTGGTGGTGCTTTACGTAATATAGTTTGGTTATTGTGCACAAGTGAAATGGATGGGAAATAATACCACACATGACTTGCCACAAAAACTCCCAGGGAAGTTGTAACAAGATGGCCACCATCTTGTTAGTTCATTGAAATGATCGCAAGAAACTTGTAATATCGATACTCACTTGACAATGGCAGTAATAGTCTACTAAAAGACTGGTTGCCAAAAATAAAATAGAAGAAGAAATTATAATACTATAAACTACTCGACAATGGCAGTAATAATCTAAAAGATTGGTTGCCAAACATAAAGTTAAAAAAAGAGCGTTTGTGGAACCGTGGCACAATTCTTTTTACATTAAGTCCTTAATGGTATTAACCTTAATCAGTTTTCATATTAATAAAACTTGGATTACGTAACGCTTCTTTTTTACGGCGCTATCACAATCGACTCGAAACTTGTCCAAATGCTCTTGTTTTTATTTTTTTATAACAAAGTCGTATATTCAAGAAACCTTTACAACATAAGCAGCGATAATAAGAAGAAAATTATTAAATAGATTCCTTTTCACACTTCAAATGTAATTTTACCCATACATCAAATATAATGGGTATAAAAAACTTTGTTAGCTGATCAGTTGTTTGTTTAGTATTATTCAATATTCACTCAAATTATGGCCACAGAACTAATCATACTTTAAATCATTACATAGTAAAAGAAAATCCGATACGAAATATATATAAGGGTTGTCGAGGTATGTATACCTGGTACACATAAGCTTACATGGGATGATAGAAGTGTGAAGGTAAGTACGAAATCCAAAAACAAGCCTAGTCAATAAATAAATCCAACAACAACAAAGAAAACCACCCATAAACTATCTCTTCACACTTCTATCATCCCATGTAAGCTTATGTGTACCAGGTAGGTGTGAAGAGATAGTTTATGGGTGGTTTTCTTTGTTGTTGTTGGATTTATTTATTGACTAGGCTTGTTTTTGGATTTCGTACTTACCTTTGCACCTGACTTCGCTTGCTTTTGACTCGGACGTGGATTCTTTTTACTTTGACCTGGCTTTGTTTTTGGATTGTTGTTTTCTTGCACTTTGACGGACTTGGCACGTTGTTGGGACTGCGCTCACTCGCCTCTTGGTTTACTGGGTGACCCTAGGGTCTCCAGTGAACCATGAGCGCAAAAAGAGTGACCAAGAAGCGCGTCAGCGTGACGGAAAGAATATTTGACTCCGACACGGAAGTGGAGGAGCGGGAGGCTCCTAAAGTGAGCACGAACCGCAGGGGGACTGCTAGGAACCTCGGGAGTGGACGTGGGGTCTTGGGGGAGGCAGACGGGTCTTTTGACCGGGCCTTGGCTGGTATGGTAACAAGGGCGAGTTCAGCCGCCGGCTCTGTTACCGGCTCGGCTGTTAGTTCTGCGGCTGGATCTAAGGCCAACTCCAAGGCCGGGTCGGCGGCTAACTCGGACGCAGAGCTGGAGCTTCCTAGGGGTATCCTGGATGTGTATGCCCTGGACGCTCAGAGGCTCCAAGCTCTCGCTGGATCAAAGATCGCGAGCATCTTTGAGACAGCGAAGAAGTCGAACAACCTGTCAGGCCCTTGCATTAAGGTCTTGAAAGACGCCGCTAGGACCCTGCAGGAGGTTGTGGAGGCCCTTTCCGAGCGCACGGAGGGGGAAGAGACGAGGAAGCTCCAAAGGGAGACAAAAAACCTCCGCCGTCAGGTGGAGGATTTAAAAGCGGAAATTAAGGCATGGAAGCAGGAGGCAAATGCCAAGAAGCAGATGCCTCCACCTCCCCCTCCCATGCCGGCACCGGCAGAGCCTGTATGGGAGCAGACTCTTGCCGATGCGGTGTCCCGCATTGAAAGATCTCTCCAGACGTCGTTCAGCAACATGCTGAATGCACGTCTGGAGAGCTTGGAGGGTCGCCTCCCTCCAGAGGCGCCCATGCGCCCGCCGCTGGCGGCAGATAGAAAGAAGGGTGGAGCGGCCAGCGCGGCAAAGACTGCGCTGGTTGCGAAGGTGCCTTTGCCCCCTGTGGTTGCCCCATTGGGCATTAACTGGGCCCAATTACCGGTCCCGACAGCGGTGGCAACAGATGGCTCGGCATGGTCCACGGTTGTGGGCCGCAAGAAAAAGGCGGCAAGGGCCCAGGCATCGGTGCCAAAGGCCCAAATGACGGCTCTCAAGGCCTCGCCTGCGGGGCAGAAGCTGCCACCGGCTCCCCGATCGGCTGCGGTGGTTGTCACCCTGCAGCCTGAAGCAGCTGCCAAGGGTGTGGGCTACTACGAGATCCTAACAAAGGCACGCAAGTCGGTGCCTTTAAAGGACATTGGCATCGAGCTCGTGAAGGTGCGCCAGACGGCAACGGGAGCCAGAATAATAGAGCTGCCTGGCTCCCAGGACAGCGGTAATGCCGTCAAGCTTGCGGAGGAGCTAAAGGTGGCCTTGGCTGACATGGCCACGGTCGCGGTACCCACCAAGAAAGCGGACATCCGAATCGTCGGCCTCGACGATTCGGTGTCACGCGATGAGGTCCTGGCGGTCGTGGCTGCCAAGACTAAGTGCGAGGTGAACCTCATAAAGGCTGGGGAGATCAAGCCTAACTGGGGGGGGTTGGGGGCCATCCATTTGACCCTCCCCGCGGCGGCGGCTAGAGAGCTTGTCCAGGTAGACAAGCTCCTTATTGGCTGGAGCGTAGTGCGGGTGCAGCTGCTGGACGAGAAGCCCATGCGCTGCTTTAAGTGCATGGGCATGGGGCATACCCGCCCCATGTGCCCCTCCTCGTCCAGCAGAGGCGATGGGTGCTACCGCTGCGGCGCTGCGGGCCACAAAGCGGCTGACTGCAAAGTGGAGGTGGCTCGCTGCGCCGTATGCGCGGATGCTGGGAGGCCATCAGGGCACGTCATGGGGAGCCGTAACTGTAGGCCCCCCAAAGCTAAAGGTAGGCCCTTCCCGGTAGTGGGAGCAGGTCCCGTGGTAGCAGCCGTCAGGCAGGAGGAAGTTGCAATGGACCAGTGATGGCGCACACCAATTGCAACTTCCTCCAGACGAACCTGAACCACTCCGCCGCTGCACAAGATCTCTTTGTGCAGTCAGTGGCGGAGTGGGGCATCGGGCTCGCGGTCGCTGCGGAGCCTTATTACGTTCCCTCCCAGCCGCAATAGGCTGGAGATCGGGATGGCTCCGTGGTGATCATGGCTGGTTCAAGTTCGTCCCTGGTGGTTAGGGAGCGGAGCGCAGGTTTCGTGGCAGCCGTAGCCGGACCTGAAGGGATGGGACTGGAGGCCCATCTCCTCATTGCACAGGTTCGGCGGACGAGGGGGGGCAGCCGGTGTGTACCCGGTTGCCTCTCTATAGGTAGAAGCCCGGCGGTCACCTTCCGCCGGGCGGACCGTTGGGGCGGCTCTTCAAGGGGAGAAGCATAGATCGATCCCTTGCAGCCCCAACAATACGGTCGGACGGTACACCGTGGGGTTTTAGTCCGTGCGAGTCGGACATAACCCACCCTCTCCC
>MU158878.1:393872-635129 GCA_015888305.1 Antheraea pernyi | reverse complement strand
TTTTTTTTTTTTTTTTTTCGTGGGGAAATCCCTTATGGATACGCCCCCCTCCCGGGGGAGAGGGTGGGTTATGTCCGAGTCGCACGGACTAAAACCCCACGGTGTACCGCCAGACCGTTTTGTGGGGGCGGCAAGGGATCGTTCAAGCTAATCAACCTTGTAGAGCCGCGGAAGGTGACCGCCGGGTTCCTACCTATAGAGGGATAGACCGGGTACACACCGGCTGCCCCCCCTCGTCCGCCGGACCCGTGCAATGAGGAGATGGGCCCCCTGGCCCATCCCCTCAGGTCCGGCTACGGTGGCAGGAGGAGTTGGGCGGAGCGCCTTCTCCTCCTGCCTGTCCTCCTTTGGCGGAGACGGCCACTTTGAGGGTCTGCCTCGCGGGCCCTCTCCGCCTCCTCCTTCTGCGAGATGACCTCCTCGCAGAAGGAGGCCATCGCTCGCCAAGCCTGTTCGCTGCTGAGCATGGCCGAAACCACGCTCGGCAGCGATAAGTCCGTTCCCACGGCCGCCGCCAGGGTGCGGCGCTGTCCTGCGCCCGCAATGGCAGCGGAGTCTCCCTCGCAATGGGAGGAAGTCCTCGCCGGGGCCGTCTCGCGTCTCGAGCGGTCTCTCCAGGCGTCGTTCGGCAATATGCTGAGCCGGCTCAAAGGCGGGGTCAGCGGCGAGCTCGGAGGCAGAGCTCATGGATGTGGAGGACATGGACGTCTTCACATTGAAGACGCTGGCGGGGGTCAATGTGTCGAATATTTTCGACACCGTCAGGAAGTCAGGGAACCTGTCGGGGCCCTGTATTAAGGTGCTGAAGGGGGCAGCAAGGACCCTTAAGGAGGTGGTGGAGGCGCTCGCCGACCGCACGGAGTCCCTGGAAGTTAAAAAACTCCAGAGGGACACCAAGAACCTCCTCTGTTAATGAATTGTAAAATAAAATAGGAGGGTTAATAGACTAATGTTTTAAAACTACGTTTGTGAATTTAATGATCTCCAGGTTACTAAGATCTCACCTAGACACGCGGCTGCGCCGCAACGTGGGTGGTCGCGGATTGATGGGGGAGGCTGACGGGTCGTTTGACCGGGCCTTGGCCGGCAGCCTGAGTGCGGCGGAGTCGGAGGCGGGTTCCGACACCGGCTCAGTGCCCATCAATCCGCGACCACCCACGTTGCGGCGCAGCCGCGTGTCTAGGTGAGATCTTAGTAACCTGGAGATCATTAAATTCACAAACGTAGTTTTAAAACATTAGTCTATTAACCCTCCTATTTTATTTTACAATTCATTAACAGAGGTAAAGAATGGATATCTGTGCATAAAGATGTTTGGGAAAAAATGCACAGGAGTCTTTAGAAGTCGCAACACATAATCTAGTTTAATCTTTATTATCACACTATAGCTTATTTTTTGTTATAGCTACGTGTGTAGCAATTTAAAGACTTGGGTTTGTTAGTTTGTGGATCCTATTTTGTTGTTATATTTTATGAAGTTATAAAAAAAAAATCTAGTACATACTTATTCATTAACGCTTTGACTGCCATGGCGGTCATATAGTAGTCCGGTGAAGCTGTTAAGACCTTGATAGGTCAATAGCGTAGTCAGTTTGAAAAAAAAAATCATATACGAAAGGACCACAGTTTCTCTTGTGACGCCACGGTAGCCATTGGTTACAGGAGCGTTAGATCTGTGCGCAATTGTAAAACTTCATCTGTGACGTACCAAAAGAAACATGGGATTGCGGCGTAACAGTCCAAGTGTTAAAAGCAGTTGAACTGACTATGTTCTACAATTTCAAATCACATGCACAACAATGTGCGGTAAAAGTGTTTTGTAAATAACGCTGCCACACATTTTTATTGCATTGTAGTGAAACAGACATACTAAAAAGACCCATTATTATAGTGAGATCTTAACTATATGCGTTTTGTTAGTTACATTCAAATTCGAACAATTTTCAAGCAAGGCAACAAATTCAAGCCGAGGTTCGACCACTTTGGAACCATTGTGCTAATTACCATTTCGGCTGTGTACCTCCAGCACTCGTCATCTAGCCTTTATAGGCGCTTTAAGTCAACAATTTGTATACAACAAAAAAAAAAACATTAATCACTGGCTTACAACTTCAGAATGGACAAAATACCAAGAATTCACGTAAATATGCAAAAATAAACTCGGCTATACTTAGAGAATTTTCAATTGCGTTATGCTACATCGAAGCGTCATTAAACTTGAGATATGCTATTGAACTTTTTGTTTTTTTTTTATTTGGCTAATTTCGGTTATACCCACAGTACTGTTATTACGTTATATATCTTGAGATTGAACTAATTTTCAGTTGTGACTGTATGACACTGTAATTTGTGTTAGGGTTAGAATGCCTAATACAAAATGGACAATTATTTTTCAAGGACAAATACTTCTCAGGAAATTAAGGGAGACCATTACATGCGTCTTAGTTACTAAGGAGTCCATCAGCCAAATAGATTACACGTCTCAAAAATCGATATTATAATATCCATTAAGACAATTTCATAGCGTAGGCGTACAATAGCATATACGTCTAACAAAAATATTGAACAGCGTGAGGCACGTCCGATCAGCTGTTGTTAGATATTAAAATGTTTAATGTGTTTGTTTTTTTAACAGACTTGAAAAAAAGAGGTCATATATACGACTGTATGTATTTTCATATACGAGTGGTTGTCTAGTGGCCGAACTTCGATCATGGAGAAAAAATGTGTGCCTTAAGCACTCGCCTTAGTAGTCCGGTGAAGCTGTGTCTAAGACCTTGCTAGGTCAATAGCGTAATCAGTTGCGCGAGTTTTGACTGGAATAACTCAAACATTTATTCGCATTCTGTTACGGCCACCTATGTTTCAATATTTTATACAAAAGACGATAATCTACATCGAAGTATTCCTAATATTCTTGTTAACTGTCCTCTACCTTCTTTTTTTATATATCATAGGAGACATACGAACAGGTGGGTCATCTGATGTTAAGTGATCACCACCGTCCATAGACACTTGCAACACAAGGGGAGTCGCAAGTGCGTTGCCAACTTTTGTTTGGGGAAGGGAATGGGGGAGAGAGAGGGGGTTTTCTTTTGTTACTGGCAACGACATTTAAATTTTCTATGGTATGAAGTAGGCTAAACCACTACCTCATACTACAAGACAATCAATAAAAGGTTAGTTTCTTAATTCATGACTGGTAAATACTTCATATGTCAGAAATAAAATTTGTTACCAAAAATACACGGAACAAAATGCAGTAGCATGATGTGCTGGAACGTAGTCCGGTGAAGCTGTAAAGACCTTGCCAGGTCAATAGCATAGTCAGTTCGAAAAAAAAAAAAAAATGATGTGCTGGAAGCGCTCGCATGGGTACGACCAGTCTTCTTCGTGTGTTCAAAATATAATTAGTACTTGTTTTTTTTTTTTTTTTTTTTTTTTTTTTAAGGGGATTTTTATTTTTTTTCTACTAAACCTAAATATATAACACAGCTTTTTGCAACAGTCCGATATCGGTTCTGACAGAATACTGTGATAAACACCCACATCCTCGATATTAATGTTGTACTGTTTAATAAGACGCATCCTCTCAATGTCATACTTTTTGCATTCTTTCAAAATATGATGGATGTCGTCAACCTTACCGCACTCGTTGCAATTTGGTGAATTTATTATTTTCATAAGGTGTTTAAATTTCCCTGATGGAATATGTCCAGACCGTAATCTAAAAGTAGAAATAAGTACTGTTCTTTCTATATTCGCCTTTGTGAACCAAGGTACAGGTGGAGGCTGACACTGTATAGTATGATACCAAATCCCCTTCTCTCTTGAGGTCAAATTAAAATATTCTTTCCACATGGTACGACACCTTATCTTAAATTTATATAATACCTCTGAATAATGTGGATGAATGCTTATCTCTGAGCCTTCTGCTAAAGCTAACTTTGTTAAAACATCGGCTTCCTCATTTCCTTCTAATCCTACATGAGACGGAACCCATTGCAATCTTAAACGCATAAAAGAGCTATGAATTTTCAAGATCTCTCGAAGTATTGCATAGGCTATCGAAAATCCTCTGTGACCAGAGGCACAACGAGCCAAATGCTGAAGAGCACTCTTGCTATCCGTTAAGATAACAATATTTTGATGCATTGATCTTATACCATGCTTAATAGCTTCCAAAATTGCAAATAGTTCCAGTGTCATAATAGATACATTTGTTTTTACATTATAGAGGCCAGCACTGTCTGTGTCTGGTTCATAATATGCAGCACTCTGACCCTTACAAGTTTTTGCACCATCTGTATATATTTCCATCCATTCATTATATTTCTCCATAAGTTCTTTTGTTACTTCATATTTTAGAGTACTTACATTAAGTGTATGTTTTGGTCCTCTAACACTATCAAGATTTAATTTAATTATATCATTTATATCTATATAAGTAGGCCAAACATCTAGAGAAAATATTGAAATAGGGTAACTCGAATGAATATGAATATTTTCTTTATGTATCTCATTATAAGCAATTGTCAGCAAAGGTTTTTTTTTTCTAATCCAGTAGGAATTATTACACAAAGTATTGAGCTTATCAAGAAGTAAAACTATTTGGTTGTTTGTCCATGAATGTGCTTTTAGACAAAATTTTTGAGCAAGGTAACATATTCTTATATAAAGGGGTGGTATACATAATTCGCTCTCCATAACATGAATTGGTGAGCTTTTAATAAATCCACCAATGATCCTCAGGGCTTGATTCTGAATTTTGTCTAACTTAGATACATGGGTCTTTGCACTGTTGTCATATAATACACAGCCATAATCGAATCGACTACGAATTAACGAATCAGTCTTTGTTGGCTTAAAATGACAATGTTTTTATTAGAATCAATTAGGTACTGGATTTTTTTAAATTATAATTTTATCCTCACTGCTTAGATCCTTTGGGTAAGCGTAATAATATTGATGATATTCTTAATAACGCTCCGCAAACTCCTCTATTCGTTAGTAAGAGTCTCATAATAATAGGTTAAGTAATTTCAGAGTAAGTAACAGATATTTACAATTGTATTTATCTTTCTTAAATATAAATTTCTTCTGTACGTGTGTATGTCACTGAACTCCTCCTAAACGGTTGAACCGATTTTGATGAAATTTTGTGTACGTCCAGTGGATCCGAGAACGATTTAGATTCACAATTGGATAAGATAGGTAGCGCTGCGGTTGAATTTTAGATTTTTTTTATTACCAAGGCAGGACAACGTCCGCCCGGCCCGCTATTATGTATATAATTGTATAATGCATCGAAATTATGAACTTTTCAAACAAAATAAAAAGAAATAGATGATATACCATTTATTAACCTGAGTATAATCTAAAATTTATTTTACAAAAGATGATGCAAAAAGCATACCTGAACGACTGATTCGTTATTATTGAAAAATGACAGACAATTATCATTTAAATTACTTTTCTCATTCTTAATTTAATATATCAGCCAAATTTATTACACTAATAGTCCAAATCCGGATCTCGAACGGGGCGATGCTATAATAATATGTAATAACTAGCTCACACCCGCGACTTCGTCTGCGTTATTTTGTACCACTTCTCAAGTGCAAGAAAATACTCATCGCTGAACGTGCAGCACTAATAAGTTTCGTAATTACCTTTAACCTTAATAACTTTATACTTAATCGGACCTCAGCGGCACCTACCGAATCTAAATATGACCTTAAACTATTCTCGAATCCACTTAAACACACGCGTTTAGGAGGAGTTCAGTCACATACACACGGACAGAAGAATTATATATATAAAGATGAGGACATCTTGATAATTGTTTTTCTAGATAACGTCCAAATATCTGAGAAGTGAAACTAAGAACAAATTCTCGGAATCTAACCGGTAATTTTTATAAAACGGTGCACTTATATCATTTTATATAAAATTAATTAAAATCGCAGTAATAAGAAGTCCTTCCTTACGTTTAAATAAGTTTAACAAAGATTACTTCAAGCAATCTTTTAAGCGAAGGTCCTTGTTTATTTTTATTGTATATTTACGCATTTAATTAAGCTGACAATAACTTAAGATCCAAAGACAAAATAAGTATGATGAAGTAACTACGAACAAAGAAACAAGTGAAAAGAATGCTGAAATCTTTACCTTTGTCTAGTATAATAAAGTAAATGAATTATTGTTATGTAGTTCTCCTTGATCATATGTGCACTATTATATTATTCATAATACATAGTCATCATTTACATACTTTATTACAATGGTTAACAATGTCGATAATTGATAGCTTTTAAATGTTGTATGTAAAAACGTCAAAACAAACTATAACACAGTAACAGTTGACGTATATTCAATAATGGTAATTAATGTTTGCACACTGGACGAAAATAGATTAATCATTATTTACCCATCCCGGATTCACATGGGTGCACTAACGAACTAATACGTACTAAGGAAACAACTGTACGAGCACGTAATTAAATCAATTCGCAACTAAAACTGTACTGAAATTCTGTGGATATTTCTGAAGTTGTACCTACCGTCTTTTGGCACATTCACTCATATTTTTACATGGAGATTTTTACCCAAATTACTCACTTTTCTACTTTTCTGTTTTTTTTTTATACCAGTGGTGGCAAACGAACATGCGGGTCACCTGATGGTAAGTGATCACCGCCGCCCATGGACACCTGCGACACGAGAAGAATCACAGATGCGTTGCTTTTCTGTACGATTTTTCGAACATTTTCATACATGCAAACCATGACCTGACAAATACAACAAATAAATAATATACGTTCAGAAGTTTGTAAGCGATACACTTTCATACATTCAGCAATCGATTTTTATACATATAGATTGTACCAAAATACATAAATGAAATATTATTGTATATTACTGACACCGAAAAGCGTCTATAAATAGTTTAAATTAAAAAAAAATACAATAGAAAAATATTGGTTAACAAACAAAGCAGAAAAGGTGAACAACTCCTTTATTTTTGCTTCCAAATATACAGAACGGTTTCCAATAAATGATCGTCATAACAAACTAAAATGAACTTTATATATTTCTATTCACTTCACAGTATTTTGACAAATTCTTTAATTTCCTCTAAACTCGGTAAAATGTATATCGATATATATATTTGTTATCATAATCTACGTGAAAAAAGCTACGAGAGTAAAATTAGACAGTTACAGATAATTTAACCATATTATAAAGCAATTCAAAATTGAAACCTTGGAAGTAGAAACATTCTTGATTTAGTTTTTTTGTTTAAGCTCTTCAACAACTATATAGATAGCCCTGAATTACGCATTCCGCATTCCTTCTAGATATCCTCGACATTCTATTAACCTTTTCAATTCTCCTTTTAGAAAAACTGTTTTAGGTAAAAATTCTCCAGTGTCCAGAACAAGTAACTTATATAATAAATACAACAACTTAGATATATTTGACATAACATTATCAAAATGTATATATTTAATCAGGTATAAGAATTGCTAACATATATAATTTTTCGTTTTAATCCAGTCTATGCAAGTTGTGTTTACTTAAGAAATTGTACATCGTAGTTAATGATTAAAGTAATAATTTTGTGTTTAGAATAAGCCGATGTAACAATTATTGTAAACCTATTAAATAAATAAATAAATAAATTATAAATCATTCGATTTGATTCGATTCTTAATTACGCTAGTTATAGTCTAAATTAACACAAAATAATTATAGGAAAACCCACAAAATATTTACATAAATTTAAGAAAGTGTACAGGTACAATATTAACATTATTCGCATACCATAAGTAAACTGAATATTTACATCTCAGAATCGACGAGAAAAAAGGTGTGTGAGCTGTTGTTTGTACAAATAATTATGAGCAATAATCTTCCACGTCAACGATAATAAAATGTGATGTGTGGTAAACCTTGCACCTTGATTCCACGGATAGCGCAGCAGTTAAGCGATCGTGTAGAAATCATGACCCTGAACGTTATGGGTTCGAATTTCCAATAGATAATGATTCATATTATTTAGATGATTATTCTAAATTTGAGAGTACTTTGTTTTATAAAAACCTTCTCGACATAAGATCGATAGTACAGAGCTGTCTATTAAATTAAATCCACTTCAATACGTTATCCAAAGAATAAGTGAAATGAACATTTGAAGAGATAAAAATAACTAATAATCGGTTTGCAAAAGGAAGCCCTAATATATTTGCTTCCGTTATGTCGAAATATATTAAATAAGTTCGGCGAAATAAAATCATAAAAACTATCAAATTTTAACAATAGGAAAAATACAAAGTGAAATGGGTGTATTGATGAGATTGGATTTAGGGCATTTTAATTCCTAAATGTAAAAAAAATTGTAAAAACGTTTTATAGAAAATCGTTATAACACAAATCTAAATCAGAACCTGCCTCGCAAATGAAATAAAACTTGTACAATTTGTTACTTTTACTTTTGTTTTTTATAGTAGGCAAACGAACAGACAGGTCACCTGATGGTAAGTGATCACAGCCGTCCATAGACACTAGCAACACCAGGTGCGTTGCCAGCCTGTGTTTAGGGGGAGGGAGGAGTGGGGAAACGGGGAGGGGGTAAGAGAAGATGGGTCTCCGGCGCTCGCACTGACCGAACGAAACGCAACAATGCAAGCACTGTTACTTCACGTCGGTTTTCTATGAGAGGGTGGTACTACCCCGGGCGAGCCGGTCCATTCATGTTGAAACCATTAGTAGCTTCAGCGTGGCTCTATCAGCTATAAAAACTTAACTACTTGTACTAACAGCATCTAGGTGTAACGATCTAATATGAGAAGTTTCGAACTGCTTTTATTTTGGAATTGGCACTATATATTCATATACTATTATGTGTTTTAACATCTGTCTACAATCTTACCTGATGATAAAGACAATGCGGGCTACAATGATGCTAAGCCTACGGAGAGACTGGCTCATAAGTGCAGTTGCCAGAACGTTGACAGATTTTCAATTAAGAAATCAATTTAAGTTACTGAAGCTGTTCCTTTACCTTTTCCCCTTAGGAAATGCCAAGAAATAACTATTTGTCCGGCTTATTTCGATTACGTTGATCAGTATTATCTAGTGTGAAATAGCTAAACTTGATAGTTATCTAGTCCCTAGCTAGTGCATCCAACGCTAGATGACCTTAAAGAATCTATTGACATTTCGATATTTTATTTCGATAACATCGATATCGATCGATGTTTATTTAACATTGATGAATATCGATCATCCCTAAACTAAATCATTTTGGAATATCCACGACTCTCTGACTTGTATCTATATCAAGAGTAACAAATCTTGGTGACTTAATATTATGCTCAAGCAACACGTCAAAGGAGTGAGTCCTAAATTATCCAACACAAAATGCATATAAGAGTTGTTGAGGTATGTATGCTTGGTACACATATATGTCTCAATAATTCATATAAGTATGAATATGTAGCCAAGCTTAGGTTAGTTAGTTCAGATAGGTCGCGAATTGCATGAATCAGGCAACAGCCCAAGCCGAGGTGCGCCGCGCACCCTTGAGCTAGTTGTCAAAATAAAATCGGCTGAGTGCCTTAAGCGCACGCCTTAGTAGTCCGGTGAAGCTGTTAAGACCTTGCTAGGTCAATAGCGTAGACAGTACGAAAAAAAAATACTGAAACGTATCAAATTGCGAACACCCCTCTCTCCCTTTATATTACCAATTCCAAATAATTTCTCTGCGTAAACAACAATTTTGGAAAGAAAAAAAAACAAAAAGGGCTTCATTCACAAGGTTTTGAACCTACGTTGATCAATGCGTACGCAACACGCAAATCCCTGAGACCTCATCGCTTCATATATAATCTTTAGACTTTTACACTATAGAATAGATATTTTTTAATCCCTCAAATTTAGTATTTTTCAACTACGTTTGCGTTTGAAACTCTTCATCTGCTTACATCCTGAACATTTATTTTTAATTATTGATTTTATACTATTTTTATTATATGTAATCGAAACACTGTTTTTTTATATTTATTATTCGTATAGTGTTCACATAAAATAATACCTTCATTTGTACAATAATCGTATAAATTTCTGATTAATATGTTTTTTAAATAAATATGTAATTCACGAAATAATGATCAGAGGGATAAACGCGACAACCGGCTACTTTGTTTGTACGAATAATAACATTTGCGTAGCATCTCGAAAACTTTTATGTCTTCAACAAATCGACGTATATTGTGTATACGAATATATCATCGGTTATTTACCCGTGCTTAGTCAGAACGGCGTCTTTGCTCTGTCTTGTATAAATAGGTCTCAACAGATCTCAACCTCCAGCATTATAGTACAGAATCTGACAAAATGAAGACGGTAAGTAGAATTGAAATATTATTTGAAATATTTAATTTTAAATATAATTTATTTTATAACGAATATGTTTCAATATATTTATGATTTTAGTTAATTGATTATTAAAATTATATTTTACATACATATGTACAGACTTTTAAATTATTTATTTATTTATTTAATAGGTTTACAATAATTGTTACATCGGCTTATTCTAAACAAAAAATTATTACTTTAATCATTAACTACGATGTACAATTTCTTAAGTAAACACAACTTGCATAGTACACATTAATTAAAAGTGAAGACATTATCATGTTATAACATAAACTGAATTAAAACGAAAAATTATGTATGTTAGCAATTCTTATACCTTTTTTTTTATTTAAATTTTGATAATGTTATACCAAATATATCTAAGTTGTTGTATTTATTATATAAGTTACTTATTCTGGACACTGGAGAATTTTTACCTAAAACAGTTTTTCTAAAAGGAGAATTGAAAAGTTTAATAGAATGACGAGGATATCTAGAAGGAATGCGAAATCCAAACATGCTCAGTAATTCAGGGCTATCTATATAATTGTTGAAGAGCTTAAACAAAAACAATATTTATTTATCCTAGGCTCTTGTAATTAATCTGTAAACTACATCGACAGTCTAGTTTTTTTTGTGTTCTAGCATGATAAAGTAACGGTGTATTTAATGGTATGCAATATCAAAATAACGTATATCATCGTCAAATCTATAATTCATCGATAATTGTCGCTGTCATGCCGTCCTGCAAGTCTTTCTGGAACTTGAGTTCTTCTATGTTTAGTAGATTTTAGCGTTTGACCACAATTTCATTCGTTGTTAAATAATTATGTGGTCTAAGAAGGTAAACAGACCTAGAGAAAACTGGCTGTGAAAACCAACAGGTGCTGGGCTACAGACTTTCAACTTGAGGGTGGTAGCTAACCAGGCGGACTTAGAAAAGGCCCTACCACTATGCTGTGGCAAAATTATTACTTTAATCATTAACTACGATGTACAATTTCTTAAGTAAACACAACTTGCATAGTACACATTAATTAAAAGTGAAGACATTATCATGTTATAACATAAACTGAATTAAAACGAAAAATTATGTATGTTAGCAATTCTTATACCTGATTAAATATTTAAATTTTGCTAATGTTATGCCAAATATATCTAAGTTGTTGTATTTATTATATAAGTTACTTATTCTGGACACTGGAGAATTTTTACCTAAAACAGTTTTTCTAAAAGGAGAATTGAAAAGGTTAATAGTATGACGAGGATATCTAGAAGGAATGCGGAATCCAAACATGCTCTGTAATTCAGGGCTATCTATATAATTGTTGAAGAGCTTAAACAAAAAAACTAAATCAAGAATGTTTCTACGCTCTTCCAGGGTTTCAATTTTGAATTGCTTTAATATATTACGATAGCTAAAGTCTCTTTTCTTGGTACCTAAGGAATAAGCTAAGTGCCTAGCAAACCGTTTTTGTATTCGTTCTAAACGCAAAGTATGTGTCGCGTAATGTGGACGCCATACTACTGCACAATATTCTAAGGTGCTTCTTACTAATGTATTATATATAGAAATCTTAGTTTTAGGGTCTTGGAATCGTTTAGAATTACGAATAACGATAATTATGTATATATATTATCATGTAGTTATTAAACTATCAAATTTTATATCGTAAACTTGGATCGCAATAATATATTGATTTAAAGAATAATATATTTTGTAAACTGAAATAAAATTTATGTCCAAAAAAATATTTTGTAAATAGTTCTTTAATCTGCGACTCCTAGTAATGATTTTTATATAGGTATATTACACAATCATTACTACAACAAAATAGTGAACGATAATTAATATGTTCATTCTTTATAAATAACAATTACCTTTTATTTTAAAATACTATAGAGTGGATACCGTAGCCGTCCACTACATAACCGTATACCTGTCTAAGAATTATATTTCTACTAGTTGCCCCCGCGAACTTCGCGTTTCGTCTTAATATGATTTTTATTTCTTAGCCTACCGTTGTAATAGATACATACCAACATATGAAACATTTTTATATGCTACCCCGCAGAGACTGTTCGCTTTTGCGGAATACAAACTAAGAAAGCGAAATTTTTAAAGCAAACTGCAGTAAAATGGTAAAATTACATACGTAAACTCAAAAATAAAATTAAAAAGCATCGTAATTACGGATGCATTGAAGTTGCTAATAGCAATTTGAAGCTGCGTTCACAATTACAGAAAAAGAAAACTGATATTTAAATTTCCCCGTGCAATTTTTCCAATTTTTCTCTCCATAAAAACCTTCCTCAGAGTTCAAGGAATAAATCAAATCAAAAATAGCTTAGCAACATATTTTGCGATTCATTTTTATTTATATAGAAGATATCTAATACAGATGTATAAATTATATGTTTATAGATAACCTACGTTGCATTAGCGGTGTGTTTATGCATGGCATACGCATCAGCAATACCTGCCCCACCACAACCGAACGTAGAGTCTGCTCAACCAGCCGATGAAACCCTTCAACCCGAGGAATCCCATTGGGGTGGACGCGGTCACGGGGGTTACGGAGGCGGCTGGGGCCGCGGAGGCGGTTGGGGCCGCGGCGGCGGTTGGGGACATGGAGGTGGATGGGGCGGTGGTGGGGGTTACGGAGGTGGTTTCGGATATGGTGGCGGCTATGGATGGGGCCGTTAACATTGTAGATAGCTTTTAAGTATTCAATAATCGGTATTAATATCTGTAATGAACATTGACATATAAAAACCCAAGACACACAATCACGTGGTTATTGTTATGCGATTAACTTATGATTTTTTGCAAATTCAACCTTACCTTAATGTTTTAAAGTTGTTTTTACAAGGACGCAAGCGACGCGAGACTATTTTTAATGGCTGCATAATCCAAAATTATGCACTAATTTTTGCGTGCCGGCTGTGAGACGTTAAGTGTGCTTTTTTTCGAATTGTCTATGCTATTGACCTAGTAAGGTCTTAACAGCTTCACCGGACTACTGCGTTAAGTGTGCATCTTGGGTTTTTGTATATAATGATGATGAATGAGAAAAATATGAAAATATTTACACCGATACACAAATGATGTGCACATGAATAATAAATTAATCGTATTCTTATTTCATCGGCAAGTCAACGTCACCTCACAAATATGTATACAGAAAATTTAATGTAAATAATATATAAAAATCTATAAAATATATTGAAATGATAGTTCTAAACTTTGTGTTTCCTTTTTTTTTCCATAAAATATAAATTGATTTACGTTCAACCAATACCAACAACTTTGTTCACGTGATACAATTATATGTAAGTCTGAATCCTTTCAGGGATTTAGTACTACGTTTATCTTACAACTCCACCTCAATGTATATAGAAATTCTGAGTAATACACACGCAAATATATTTTACAAATTTTATTATTTTAAATATGATAACAAATAATAATATAAATCAGTATGTACTTGAAAATTAATAAATCCCGTTTATTTCCGATTTAAAGTTTTTGTGATATTACATTCACTTTTAAACGTAAACTAAATTTTTACCTATACATGTTAGCAAAAGTATTGAAAATTATATAGATCTATCTTCGTTCTCAAATGCTGTCGTTGCTGTCTTCATTATCATTGATTGGAACTTCTTCTCAAGTAAAAGCCTTTTTTTAAGTGGGGCAATCCCTTATTGATACGCCACCCTCTCGGGGGAGAGCGTGGGTTATGTCAGATTCGCACGCACATCAGTCGTCTCCTTTGTCCGCCGGACCTGTGCAATGGGAAGATTTTTTTTACACCCTCAAATAATAGCCTCCTACAACTTTACCCAGACCTCTTTGTCCTTAGCTTTTTTGAAAATTAATTATAAAGTTATTAATATTATGTCGCTAATGCTATTTTGGTATACGCAATTCTAGTGAATTAAAAACTACAACTACAAAAAAGTCCACAAAAGTTTTTGTAGAATGTTCACAATCACCCTTTAATGTAACAGTAAATGTTACAGTCAATACACTTAAATAATAGCTTACACATTGAAAACAGGAACATTATCGGATTGAAATAGAATTATAGATAATTTGCAGATCAATAAAAGACACAATTGTTTTCAAATGCTTCTACGAAGTCAATTATACATGAAAATAATTGTAGTAACTATTTGTTGAATTCTTGGCAATAATTGGAAGACGGTAACATGTTTTAATGTTAGTTAGCTAATATATACAGACTTGAAGGGAAAGTACAATTATAGTTTACTCGCGGGCCCGGCAGACGTTGTCCGGCCCTGATTATAAAAAAATCTTTGACAAATTATATAAGCAAAACGTTCCTCATGAATCACTTTATCTACTGGTGAAAACCGCTTGAAAATCCGTTCAGTAGTTTTTGAGTTCATCGCGAACAGACAGACAGACAGACACGATAGGGGACTTCGTTTTATACTATGCAATGACTATTTGCTTATTTTTTCGAAAAAAAAACTGTAGTTTCCGTACCAGTAATTAACACCTGGCATAAGGGCTTTGAAACAGTTTGACACAAAAACTATTTTGTTTTATAATATTTATCATAGATACTAGAAAATGTTAGAAAAAATAACTAAATCACGTTTTTTTTACGCAATAAAGTGAGAAAAGTAATTACCATAAATTTAGTACTTAACAATTATGAAAGTGGTTATATATAGGAGTAGAAGAAGACCATAGAAAATAGGTGGATTGTGTGAGGAATAATATATGTGTAAAATTAGTAAAGAATGAGATGATAGGAGACCGAGGAGAGTGGAAGAGGAAAATATTTTATGTCGACTCAACTTACTTCTACTATTACTATCTCTATTTTTTTTTATATTATAGGAAGCAAATGAACAGGTCTGTCACCTGATGTTAAGTGATCACTACCGTCTATAGACACTAGCAATATCAGGGGAGTCGCAAGTTTGTTGCCAGTCTGTGTTTGAGTGAGGGGAGGTCGAGAGATATGGGAAGAAGAGGGGGAAGGGGATGGGAGGGGTGCCTCCGGCGGTATCACTGACCAAACGAAACGCAAAAATGGAAGCACTATTACTTCACGTGGGTGTTTCTGTGGGTCGGGTTGTAGTACCCCGAACGAGCCGACCCATTTATGTAACCAGTAATAGCTTCGGCGTGGCTCTACCACCTACAATGAGAAAAACATAATTTTCGTTTAGTTACATTTAAAATAGAAATAATGAACAATTTAATACATTTATACTTTGTCCGATACAACCTCTTACAGATTAACAACAGGTATATAAAAACAATATAATTACTCATAGGATCTGTCATAGATGTAGTCATTTATGGCTTCCTATAAACCAGTTACTTGAACCACATGTTACGTTTTATCGACCTTCAGACGGAAAATACACTATACTTATATAACTACCAGATTTTTCCTCTGATTTTATTCGCGTTAATGTATATTTTTTTAATGTCAAAAGCAGGCAAACGAATAGATGGGTCACCTGATGTTAAGTGATCACCACCGTCCATAGACACTAGCAACACCAGGGGAGTCGCAAGTGCGTTGCCAGCCTGTGTATGAGGGGGGGAAAGAGAAAGGGAAGGGAAAGGGGAGAAGGAGGTGGGTCCCCGGCGCTCTCACTGACCGAACGAAACGCAACAATGCAAGCACTGTTACTTCATTTCGGTGTTCTGTGAGAGGGTGGTACTACCCCGGACGAGCCAACCCATTCATGCTGAAACTAATAATAGCTACAGCGTGGCTCTACCACCTTCAAACATAATAGTTACAGCGTGGCTCTACCACCTTCAAAAAAGTATACCTCGGGTGCAGTATTATTTTCTGGATGAAGGGTAACCTAAGTCCTTCTTCGTGCCTCTGAGAACGTGTGTCCAAAATATCATTATGATCGGTTGTGTGTACCATGAAAGCGTAACAATAAGCGTACAATTCGGTGTAAGGGGTGTCAAATAACATCTAAGACTTGAGAAATCCAAGCTAACCTCACCTGCACGTCGTGCACCCTGCTGAATAACAAACGAGGGAATGGCGAAAGCGAGGTCGTAGGGGTCTATAGCCCGACTGGGTCACAACCACCATGTATATGGCGAAAAAGCCCGTCATAATGATTCGCTTTTACGGGTCGCGTTTCGGGATAAGCCTGTGTGTATCTAGCTTTTCGCAGACCAGCAAGATAGCGGCGACCGGCGATGGATAGTCTGTCACTCGGTGGTCGCCGTTGTTTTTGGATTGTACTGTGCTTACCATTAGGCACAGTGCAGTCTTTTTGCCGTGCTACGATAAAAAAAAAAAGAAATTAACAAATAATTAAGCTGATAACCCGATATTTCCTTTGATAATATTACTTAGGAAGAATACGCTTATTATTTATTTATTATTAGTGGTTTTTAAAATTCAAAAACACGTATACATGAATTGGTATTTAGCCGTTTTATAGTTCGTGATTGTAATTCTAATGAGATGATGAATTAATCTAGTCGTATTAAAAAATGAACCATCGTTTGTTATGGATCGTAAAACATAATAATTACATTTTGTAATTTAGTGTTTAATTCATTATCATAATAATTAATAATTGGTGTTTTTGTTTTCAAATTAATTAATTTTAGTATCTATAATATCATTATTGGGATTATAAACTTATTTAATGAAAGAGTTAAATGCCTTCAAAGAATTGCGCCATCAATTTTTCACTCCAAAGGCGGCTATTGTCCGTTAGAAAATGTGCATCTCTGTTTCTCATCTTCTGTATTTTATCCAATACTAGTTATCTCCTATACCTCTTCAAACCTAGTCTAATATTATTGACCTGTATATATATTAGAAAGTTTATCGTACTTCTTTGCTTGGTACCTATTCGATTACTTGGTATACTTATCGTAGTGTAGTGCAACGTAAATTGAAGAACCACAAAGTATATATTATTATTCGTAAATATGAAGACCTTAGCTGATTTTTAATGAAAAACCCTGATCTCAAAATAGCGGATCATCCTTTTAAATATCTATTCAAAATTATATTTTTACATTCCATAATGTGTTATTGTTAAAGTTTTTCTATCTTTATAATAAATACGGTTTTTTTTAACTTACGCTGCCAACAGTCTTTTAGCCAGTGCATCATAAGATCTTTATTCGCTTGTATGGAGCTAAAATTCTTTTTGGTTTTGTATAGTTCAGGGTTTGCAATTATCTATGCGATTACATCTTTTCTCGTCTTCTTTGAGTTTCTCGTCATTGATTTCAACGACGTCAGAGGTCGTATGAGAAAAAAATCAAATATCTCGAAAACGGTCAATTGTATCTCAAAATAAGATAATAATCCAGTCCCTACTCCTCAGGAAACTCCGTGTCAAAAAACGTACCCCTGGGAAAATAAAAACTTATATGCAACTATCGATTCCAAGTTTTTACGAGAATAATAGTCGATAAACAAATAGATTCATTTTCTATTATACACTACCCAATCCCTACTATGAATTGTCAAAATGATTATTCTAAATTTAACAAAACGTGGAGTTTTTGGCGGGATTTTGGTCTGTCATGTAGTGGATTTTATATTTTATTCATAATCGTGTGTTACTTGACTCTATATTGTCAAATATTGGTGGTGTTTTATGTAATGTAGTTCGTTTATCGTGCATAAGTGTAGTGAATGGAAAATAATACCATGGACCATTAATTCTAAAAATGCCACAAAAACTCCCTGGAGGGTTCTAACAAGAGAGCCACCATCTTGTTGGAACATTGAAATAACTACTCGACAATGGAAATTAACAAACACTCTGAGTGAGAGAAATGAAATAATTCAGACAAAGAAGATAGTACGCTACTATCAACAAGTAGATTAAGATAAAAAGGTGGATAAAAGAATATGTACGAAATTTTATATAGAAGATTTGGCGCTTATACCTTTATATTAACTTGACATGGAAGAAAATTAGTTAAAGGATACATAAGAACTACCTATATTGAGAACTTTAGAATTGGCAGTATGGATTAATTCCTTCGCCTGACCTATTGGACGAATATTATTACTACTAATTAACAAAACATAATGCTCGGTATTCCAGCATAACTCAGTAATATTCCAAGTTTCCATATGAAGGAAAGAAATAACTATTCTCTTTTTTTATTAATAATACTAACGCTCGACAATATTTACTAATCGTTTAATACAGAAGAAAAATGTGCTTAACTGTTTTATCTCTACTTATTTATACACAATCGGGTAATTTATATGAAAATATCTATTATTACATTAAATTAATTTTCGAACCAATTAAATTATTCGTTTACAACATGTTCACTGGAAAATACAGGACTTCTCGCAATCTTTTCTTACTATTATCACATATAAGTAGGGTCGACATAAAATATTTTCCACTTCCATCTTCATTGTCAGATTTCATCGCAATATTCACACCTTTTATACACTATTATTTTTCACAGAATCCCTCAATACTTTTCATAATTTTATTTTGATTAAATATCATTACTCTTTTCCATATGCGGTTTAATAGTCTTTTTAGTTTTCGCAAGCACTGGATCAGTGGACTTAGATGAATATTTCTGGACAAGAACCCCAAGTAAGAGATTTATCTCAAGGCGAATTTAATTAAGGTGGGTGCTCTTCAGTAAATTAGAAGACTTCTTCGTATGAAATCTGCGACAATACCTGACGATGAAGATATATCGTAGTATCAGATTCTTTTATTTATTTATTTATTAAAGGACAGCTAGTGGCCAATGTACCACACATGAAATGACGCTATATGTGAATAATTTATAGATACATTGATCTTTAAAAGCTATCACAGCATGCGTTACATGGTAAACATACTAAATCAAAACACTACAAAAACAAACACAATACAAACTTAAATAATAACAAATAATCCTAGGTAGCTAATACAGTAGAAATATTATGATACAGTAGAATGAAAATGTTCAGTAACAAGAATAGGAAATACAATATCAAAAACGGAAACATAGTAAAGTTATTGTTTGTAAATTGTTAGGAAGTAAAATTTATGTCTCTCAGCAACAATAATGCTTTTTCCTTGAAAATGCACAACGGATTTCCAAAGATGCCCAGTTCCTTTCCCAATTTATTGTACAGAGTACTCAGTCTTGATACAGGTGCATTTAAACCAATATTAGTTCTTATAGTTGGAATTTTTAGTAACTTTTCTTTTCCTGCATACAATAATTTTCAATTTCTTTCCAAATTTCATCTACGGCCTCCTTATTATTCAAGACACATCATTTCATATCGATAAATAACTTAAAAACTAACGATATATAAAAAAAAAGTGATATTTCGTAGAATCTTTATGATAGCCATACACAAAAATTAGGGACAAAAACTTTAAGTGATTTGAATTTTTGTGTACATATATATATAGTATATGTATAGTTAAATATATATGAATAACTTACGTTTGACAGTACCTCGTAAATTTAATGTGTTTTTTTTTTATTGTAGCACGGCAAAATGACTGCACTGTGCCTGATGGTAAGCACAGTACAATCCAAAAACAACGGCGACCACCGAATGACATACTATCCATCGCCGGTCGCCGCTGCCACGTCGGCCAGCGAAAAGCTGGATATACACAGGCTGATCCCGAAACGCGACCCGCAGAAGCGAATCACTGTGACGGACTTTTTCGCCATATACATGGTGGTTGCGACCCAGTCAGGCTGTAAAACCCTACCACCCTGCTTCCGCCATTGCCTCGTTCGTTATTCAGCAGGGTGCACCACGTGCCGGTGAGGTTGGCTTGGGTGTCTCAAGTCTTAGATGTTATCCGTCACCCCTTACTCTTTCAGTGTTATTTATCCCTCACATAATTCACTCTTACTGTTATGGGTCTCTCTTTGCCACCTTTGTTTTCGAACTGACTACGCTAACCTAACAAGTCTTTACAGCTTTACCGGACTACTCTCTTTACTACTATGGTTTTTTTTTTTCGAACTGACTACGCTATTGACCCAGCAAGGTCTTAACAGCTTCACCGGACTACTAAGGCGAGCGCTTAAAGCACTCAGCCGATTTTATTTTGACAACTAGCTCAAGGGTGCGCGGCACACCTCGGCTTTGGCTGTTGCCTGATACATGCAATTCGCTACCTATCTGAGCTAACCTAAGCTAAGCTAACTATTCATACATATATGAAACTACTATGGTACTTATGACTTATAACTAGTATTTGTATGTAGTTGTTTATACGATGCACATCTCTCCTCATGGCTTCCCCATACAAGTACATACTACTCTAACCTACTAATCCTCAACTTCCCTATTAACGGTGATACCTTCCAAGTTTTCTTGTATATTTATTAGGTTCTTGGCGACCGATTTTTTACTTGATATTGACAGGTGGCTTTAGAAAAAGTCTTACGAACATGCTATAGTCTCAATGCGATGTTTTCTTTCACCAAAAAAAGTGTTTGTGTAATTATGTACACGCGTTAGAAGTTATACTTCTTTCGCGTAACAAGGTAAAAATCTTTTCAAAAATTTTATCTTTCGCCTTTTTCTACGTTTGTAGAAAAAACGACACTAACAATAGAAAAACTTGACTATAGCTAACTTCAGGGTGTCGGTTTTTCGTGACGGTGTGCGCGCGCATCTTAAAAAATTACTCTCATCATTTTTCCCTAACGCGCCAAAAGAAGTATAACTTCAGAAATCTGCTAATAAACAAAGACTCTTTCAAAAAACCTCTGAACCACCATCTCTTCATTATAATAAGTATAAATTATTTACAGACAACTAAATGACTACGGAGATTAAAATATGAAATAGGCGAAACCACTACGACAAGTTAGTCTCTCATGAGAACGCAAATAAAACACTGTACGTCAATTTTTTGTTACTATATCAACTTTTTGTATAACAATCAATTCAAACATTTTATCTGTGTTTTCCGCTAAGATCCATATATATAATCCCACTCCAGATGCACGACATGCACTGTTCTTCCAGAACTACGAACATGAACGTTGTAAGTATTATTTCTATCTTGTATTGAAATTTTTTCATTATATTTTTGTGTAGTGCTAGATCATTGATAGTGTTCGTCAGGTCAACCGGCATCCTTTTTTTTGTAAGTGCTATAGTATTAATAACGTTAATTATTGAGTTAATTATTCATAATTGTATAAACCCCATGCTGTTTTTTAAATAGTTATGGTAATCGGTAGTTTGACCGGGGGAATATAAATCAGATGTCCGCAGGTTCAAACTCCAGCATGTACTAATTAGGAATACAGTTGTAATAAGTAATTAATAAATATATATAAAGTAATAAATAAGTTGGTAACACTATCGAGTGATGGTGAAAACATTGTAAGGAATCTTGAACCTGAGGAATGTTCTTATAGTACTACTGTATATGGGAAAACACAGAACTGTAGATTTCTCAGAGATTGAAATTGCCAATGCATCGTGGGCTGACGTGGTGATTATGCCCAAACCTTCCTCCAAGAAGAGGCCTATGACCCGGCAGTGGATCTCTTACAGGCTGATAATGATGATGATAATGGTGTTTCTTAAATGTCTAGATTCCATGTTGTATGTTTTGTAGCAGATATAGAATTTTGCGAAATCGACATATAATTTGTCGAATTACAAGATAATCTTTTTCGAAAAAATGTCGAACAATAACGCCCGATTTACACTATGATGCCGTTCCCGGTTCGATCTCGCTCAGTAAAATATTCTTAAACAAGAAAGAGTACTCAAGAGTAGAGTATTCACACTATCGTGTCACTCTAGTTCCGATTCAATCTCGCCCCGGTACCGGTTGGTCAAAAGAATATGTGACTGGAGCGAGATCAGACTGGGATAGAAATTTATCGGATTATTTCGTGAAACGTCCTATGTTGACCATGGATCGAGACAGACTAGTGGAACTAGTAGTGTAGACATAACGAGATTTGATCGGACCGAGACTGGAGCGAGATTGAACCGCGAACGGCATCATAGTGTGAATCGAGCCTGACTACAATAGTCTGCAGTAGCACGCTATAATTCAATAAATTCTATAATCCGGCATCGCCTTGTAAAATGTCTGTCGGAATATTGCAGGACAACCGCAGCAATCGGCAATAATAGTGTTTGTGTTTTTCATTTCAGTTAAAGTACGTAATACTGACCGTGTGGGCCCTGCTAGCCTTTGCTTCAGCAACGGCCCCTACCAACACAGAACCAAAAGCTTTGGAATATCAGGACTCCGCAAATCCAGGGTGGAATAACCGGTACAGTCGCCGCAAATACGGCCGTTAATTCCATTCAAAAAAGTTTTTTATATTTTATTTCTGTTTTTTAAATAATTTGTTTGTTCTATTTGTTCTTAAAAATGACATGATACATGTATAATGGGTTGTTTAGTTATTGAATAAATTTATAATATTATAATTTGTTTTTTTTTTTATAAATAAAAAATGACAACATGGTGTAAAGAAAGAAGAAAGAAAGAAATACTTTATTGTTGGAACAACCATACAATTAAATTAAATTACACAAACTAATAAGACAGAAAAAAATATATTTAAAAAATGAAAAATAGATGTACAACAATTGGCGAACCCATTCAACAAAAATTTGCAATACAATAAGTAGTACTGCAGCGTTGATTTTCGATGGGAACCTATTATGAATGGTAAACGGACGTTCCCTGTTCGTGTACCCTCTTCCTATTTATTTCTCGCATATCGTGTCAAGATAACACCAGTTTTTCAAAAGGAAACATCTTTAAGCGTATTGAATAGTGAACGAAGGTTAACTATTCCACGCGGACGAAGTCGCGGGCTGAGGCTAGTACATAATAATTACATATGTGGGCAATTTCATTGAATAACAAGATTCCTTTTGCCATTTGAATGCTCGTAGAATTCCATATCGAGAAAGCTTTATTTCGAAGTTGAGTATTTAAAGAATTACGCTCGTTAAATTCCATTTTAGATACGTGACAATGCATAATATTTCATACTAGCTGAGCCGTGCAACTTCGTCTGCACGAAATAGGTTATTACCGGTTCCAATGTTATTAAATTTAAAAAACCTACTATCAACAATAACTAGATAAAGGGTCGGCACGAAAAATACGTCTCGGTAAATAAGAGCTCACTTGAAATGTATGCCCTTATTTTGTTTGGTTTGTTTGAAACACAGCCTATGTAAGCCCGTTTCACATGCCGCAGTGTATTCAAAAGATGCAAAAATAATGCCCGAAAAAGCAATTTAACGGCCAGAGTACCTTACTTTCCCTAAATACATGTTGAATAAGTTATATTTTTAGCTAACAAATAATATCAAATTTTGAACAAAATTACCGATTTTAAACCTGCGTTACAAATGTTTGGCCTCGTCACGCATAAACGAAAACGTACTTTATTCATTACAGGTTAATGTTGAATTCACACTAAATGTTGTTTATGTTGTCTTTTCATTTGTAAGTGACGGGAGTAATTTATTGCTTTGCTCGTTTTATCGTAAGTATTAGATAATATATTGAACATTGGTGACTTTATTACTAGGTGTCATAGTTGTAATTAAGGTAAACTTAAAACTGTTTTAAAATATTTTTGCTCCCTTTCTTAGTAAACAAATAGCTATACATAAGTATATATTTACGTGGACAGGATTTAGCTTCGACTTTGTACGTAACCTTTTATCTAGTTATTGTTGATCGAAGATATATAGGAGAGTTTATGTTTTTTTTTGTTATTATGTTATATTATTATTATTTAACTCACGACCTTTGCGTTTTGATAAGTTTATAGTAATATTTTGAATATCTGAATTAAAATCTTACGAAACAGTATAAAAAGTAATTTTATACTACAGTTTTTCATGACGTTCACATCACTGAAATCTTAAACAAGACAATATATTACGTGTTGTAACGTTGTATGTATAAATGTATAAGTTTAGTACACACAATTCATTTTCTAACACATTTGTATTTAATCCTCAAAGTACAAAACAGAAACGTTTACTTTTCCAAGACATAAACCGTTAATCTTATGTATGTAATGTTATGTTATGATACTACGATTATTGAAACTTAAGTACAGGCGGAGAAAGGAGTCGAGACGACTAAGAAAAAACATACCTTCATAACAAACCTCTTGGTGTACATGTAGTAGTAGTGTAGTAGTATGTAGTTGCACTATTATCGAACTGATAATTCGCAGATTCGTTTGCCACAAATGACTGGTTTTTGTTGTGATAAACATAATTATCTATCTGTTTATTCTAGTTCTTAAATATCTATGTATATATTTATAAGTATATCAACTGTTTGGTGCCCTAGTACAAGTGGTAAGGCGTCTATATATGCCGAAACCAATTAGAAATTCTTTCCAATACATAAAGTAGTTGCAGGTGGTAGAGCCACGCAATTCTAATATTTTTTTATGCGGAGTAGTACCACCGACGAGAAGTAACAGTCATTGTTCAGTTTCGGTTAGTGAGAGCGCCGGAGGCTTACCATCCCTCCCAACACAAGCTGGCAACGCACTTGCGACTCCCCTTTTGTGGCTAGTGTCGGTGGACGGTGGTGATCACTTAACATCAGGTGACCCACATGTTCTTTCGCCTCCTATGACATAAAAAAATGATTTTATTCACCACGTAATACTAACCTTTCACTTTAATGTCATAAACAGCGTACTCTGCGCTATAATTCGCAGATTCTACGTTCAGTGATAATTATAAGAGAGCTTCCCTTTTAAAAAATGAAACCCCTTGCCACTGCATAGTACAAATTACGTTTAGTTTGCAATTAAATGGTCGTATATTAAATTATCTCATCATAAAAAAAATGTGTGAAAACAATATTTTAACACAACATTTAAACTATTATAAAAAACCATCATAGTTTCTCCGATTTTTAAAATTAACTGAACCATGTTTATCTGTTTTTTATTGGTCTAGGTATAATTATTAATTTATTCCTACATTTTCCTCTATATTTTCCGCTTAAAAGTCGTATATATATTCAAAATCTGGTTAATAACTGACACTATTCTGCCAGAATTGCAAACATGAACTATGTAAGTACACATATTTTATTTTGATATATTATTACCCTATTTAAATTATTTCCCAATAACAGAATTAAACAAAACAAATTTAACAAATCCTTCTCTTTATAGTACAACCACGTAAAGAAATAAAATGGCGGAGTTTTTGGCGGGATCTTGGAATGTCATGTAGTGGATTTTATATTTTACTAGCATCCCGCCCCAGCTTCGCACGGGTGCAATGTTAAGGGTAGTATTGAACAACATAACATGTACAACGTATGTAATATATTTAATTGGATAATGAATAATACTGTGTTGTATAAAATAGCTTGTTAAATGACACATAATTATTTTTATAAAAATATAAAAATGGTTACAGTGGGTTATCCTTTAGAGATAAATACACTCATCAAAAAAGTCTAAGCAACATGTACTAATTTAAATTTTAGGATGTTTCTTCACATTATAACGTTGTATTTTATTTTTAAAATAATATCTTTAGGGTTCTATGATGTAAAAATAACAGCTGTTGTCTTTATAAGTTCTTTTAATAACAGAAATGAACAATATTAGAATATACTGTAGAAACTAAGATACATAAGAAACTAAACTTTTTTCTTACAAAATGAAATTTCTAAAAAAAAAGTATTTATTGTGAAAGAATAGAACAATTAAATACAAAGTATGGTCTCCTCTGCTATTCAGAACATGTCGGCAACGATTATTCATTGTATTAATGAGACTGTTTATGTCACCTTGCGGTGTTCGCTCCCAATGGAATTGTAGCAAATCCTTCAGCTGGTGGGTTGTTGTCGCTCCGTCCAAGTCCTTCAAAACACGTCACAACCCTTCCCCCACTCCCTCCCTCCCCTAACCCATCCCCCCAAAGGGTGGCAACGCACTTGCAACTCCTCTGGTGTTGTTAGTGTCCATGGACGGTGGTGATCACTTCACATCAGGTGACCCACCTGTTCGTTTGCCACTTATGACATAAAAAAACCATTATCTTCATACAATCCTTGTCCTGACAAACACAATACAAAATGAATCAGCCAAATAAGTGCAACCATTCTTAAGTGATGCAAATGTTAGTTATCTTTACTCTCTCCTTTTCAGTTCAAGTACCTAATTATGATAGTATGGGCCCTGATGGCTTACACTTCAGCGACAGCCATCGATCTCACGGACCCTGAAATCTTGGAGCCACAAGAATCCGTGAATCCTGGTTGGCATCATCAGTATACTCAGTACATGCAATATAAGAATCGCAGATATGGCTATTAATTCACACTCGATATGTTTTTAAAAGACTCTTCAATTTTGTAGCAAAATACAACACAAGAATAAACATTTTTCCATTTATTGATTTATAAGGTTTTTAAATTTAAACTAATCTTTCCCCGCGGCTACACTCCTATCCTATTCAAATTATGAGTTTACCTACTTTCCATAATCATAGAATATAGACATATACAAATAAATTAACGAGTTGATTACTACAAAATAAACAGGTAAAAGTTATAAAAAATTACAAAAGAAAACTAAAAAAACTATAAACCTATGTGAGTCAAATATGTATTATTACTAATCATTACATAATATAAAACAAAGTCCCCTACTGCGTCTGTCTGTCTGTCTGTTCGCGATAAACTCAAAAACTATTGAACGGATTTTCATGCGGTTTTTTTTATATTCCGGGCGGGACAACGTCTGTCAGGCTAGCTAGTTACTAATATTATATAGAGGTAAAAGTTTGTACATTTGTGAGTTTGAGACGTTGTAGGGGGTAACTCCGGAACTACTGGTCTGATTTGAAAAATATTTTCAGTGCTATATAGCTCATTTATCGAGGAAGGTTATAGGCTATATACCATCACGCTATGACCAATAGGAGCTGAGCACCAATGAAGATTATTTCAAAATCGGGATTTTCCTCTTGAGAGCTTCCGCTGCGTTATGCAGAGGCTAATAGTTAATAAATTGACATTACGCTATACATGGTCATTATTATATTTACTTACGTAGGTACTGAGATAACTCAAGTGTAATTAAAATGACCACAAGGTGTTTTAGATGACTTTGTATAGCCATAAATAAGTTGATGATATGTTATGATTCATGAACCTGCACAGAAAACCCATGTAAACATTCATTATTGTTAGCAAATATAAGTACTGATTCATTGTCTGTTTTACCAATAAGGTTAAACATTCTATGTGTACCTACTTTTAATACTTGTTTTGTTTTTTCAAACATCCTTGTTCTAACAGTAATCTATATAGGAAAAAAATATAAAGATTTACGGTTGTGCTTACATCACGCAAAATCTACTGGATTGATTTCGATCGATTTTAGATTTACATCTTAAACAATTGTTCCTTCTTTTTTATTTTTTTATATTATAGGTGGCAAAAGAACAGGCGGGTCACTTGATGGTAAGTAATTACCGCCGTCCATAGACACTAGCAATACCAGGGGAATCGCGAGTGCGTTGCCATCCTGCGTTTGGGGCGGGAGGTAAGTGGGGAGTGGGGAAGAGGGGAGGGGTAGGGGAGATGGGTTATCCGGCGCTCTCACTGACCGAACAAAACGCAACAATGCAAGCACTGTTACTAGAAGTCGGTGTTTCTGTGGGTCGGGTGATAAAACCCCAACCGACTCATTCATGCTGAAACCAGTAATAGCTTCAGCGTAACTCTACCACCTACAACTTTATCTAAAATACATAATAAACTATAACAATAGCTTCATTTAATATAAAGTTAATAAAATCTAAAGCAACTACGATTTTCACAACCACTACGCATTCAGCGATGTGTATATTCTTGCCGTGGAAAATTAGGATAAGCGGTGTTTTACCGCCCACCTCCGGTGCCGCTGCATCACATTCAAGAGACGAGACTATAACACGACCGGAACATTGATATTAGCGCCACCATATTATAAATATACATCGACACTAGCGCCAACATATTAAAGATACACATTGATACTAGCGTCACCATATTAAAGATACATAAATAAGAATTATTAATATTATATAGATTTTAATAGGACTTAAATAAGAATGGATATCATTATATAGAATTGAATCATTAGTTTAATAATAGTATATTCATTGACTTCATAGTTCGGCCATGAAAGGCTAGATGTCGCTGATCTACATGTCGACACAGATTAGTCAACACATTTGAGATACATAAATAAGGATAATTATATAAAATTGTTCTATAGCTTAAATAACATTAATTTGTTCATACTTTATTATTTATGTGTTACTTAAACTATTTTGCGGAATTATGTATAAATAGTAATCGCTTTGACTTATATAGATGGGCCTTTAAAAGGCAAGATGTCTGTGATATCTAGGCACTTCTTATATAACAAGTATTGTAAGGCGAAGCTCTGGACAAATAAATAGTGACACTATCTACGAAGTATTTATTGCCATTCCTGACTGCATCGACACTATACGAGATTAGTGTAATAGATGTGATGCCCAAGTTTTTTCCACTGTGCATGAAAGATCTCGTTAAAAAAATAAAGGAAGCAGGTGAAGTCGCGGTTATGACCCAGTCTATATAAATAGACGATAGAGATCCGCTGTTTTGCGTGTATCACGTAAAATCTACTAAATAAGTTTCGATCAGTTTTTTAGTTCTCTTCTGAAACACTTGATCTTTTCCAATCAAATACCGCGATATATACTCATCAGCAAAAGGTCAATCCGATTTTGTGGATTGCAGTTATTGATATTTGAAAATTTTGAACCATTTAAACGTAACTGAATTTTTAGACCGCAACCTTTATTAGCTTCTATGCACTTTTTTTTTATTATTGTAGCCCGGCAAAGTAACTGCACTTTGCCTGATGGTAAGCACAGTACAGTCCAAAAACAACGGCGACCACTAAGTGACACTCTATCCATCGCTGGTCGCCGCTGTCATGCCGGCCTGCGAATAGCTGTATATGCAAAAGCTGATCCCGAAACGCGACCCGCGGAAGCGAATCACTGTGACGGGCTTTTTCGTTATATACATGGTGGTTGCGACCCAGTCAGGCTGTAAAACCCTACCACCCCCCACATATATATTATACTTAGGATACTTAGGAACTACTTATACTTATTATATATTATATTATACTTATATATTATACTTATAAAGCTAAGATAACTAAATAGCGTTAGGTACCTATATAATTAAATCGTTACGTATGGCCTTAAATACAAATGACCTTTTAGAAGTCAATGACACGATGAATAAGAGCATCGTATGAGCTTTCTCGTCCTTAGTAAGTGACCTTGACATGACAATAACTTTAAACTGGCCCATCCCGAAGAGTGGGAGAAAGCCTTTCCCTAAAATATTCGATATCATAAACGCCTCAGTTGAGTTTCTTGAGTTGATGTGATATGAAGGAGAAACCATAGTTATAATTTATGTAATATTTTACAATAACACATTTAATTGACATAATTTAAAAAATACCGGTATACATACCACACATATAAAATCAGTGCGTACGCGAATATATTGTTAATATTCAAAATGTGTGTAAGTATTATTTTTTACAAGAATTAATTTTTTTAACAACTTTCTGTTGAAACTGCGATCATTTTAGAATCCATAATCAACTTTTTTTATTAATTAAATACGTTTTGGAATCAATCAAAATTACAAACTATAATGTATGTATGTATTATTACTTTTATACCGACGAAAGTTATGATATTATTTTGTTGTTAACAGTTTTTATTATAGCAATGGCAATAAAAATGGTGGTTTATTTAAAATCTTTCAATCTCTGAAATTTATTCATCGATTGCTTTTAAATTGTAACACAACGTTGCATTCAAAGATTTTGACGAGGGCTTAGGCCATCGTGTACTGCTTTTTATTTTTTATTTATTGCCTTGTGCAATATTTGTGGCTAATCGCATAATACAGCATAATACAATACGTGCACAATTGCGTTTACTAGAGTTTTATTTTTAAAAAAACGTATCTGTATACTTATTAAGAAAGTAAATTTATTTAGCTTAAAAAAATACATAAAAACAATTGATAACGTTTTAATTAAACGAATATAATAAACTTTAAAAGATTTTATTTTAATTCATTTATCTATTTATCTGTATACAAAATCAAGTACGATATCAAAAATAAGTAAAATAAACTATTTATCAAATAATGTTACTCATATAATAATTAGTACCTGGACGACCGAGCCTAGCTCGGTTCTTTAAAAAACATTTACAAATGAAAATAAACTGTTAGGTTGCATCACAAAATGACAGCAGTTTTGTCAGCAGCGGCGAAATTTACCTTGATATTCCAGCTATATTTTTTCATTGCCTGAAAACTCAGATAAAAAATGTTTTCTATGAATTAAATCGATCTAGATCGATTTATCATTCCCGATACCACCTACATACTAAGTTTCACGGACATCGCTGCCGCCGATTCCGAGATCCTGAATATATAAGAATATACAAGAATTGCTCGTTTAAAAGTATAAAAATATAATAATTTATAATGTAAACAAAAAAGAATACATACCAATATTTAACCTCAAATCTTAAAACTCGCTTAAAAAGTTTTTAATAGAAAATAAATACTACATAAATGACTACTTCCTATTTAACTTTTTGCTGTAAGTTTAATTTCTTATTTCAGGTGATAATATATTTACTATGGCTTTTTAGCATTATTGCATTACTAGAATGTGCAATTCTTGATCCAGCTATGTATCTGTCACCGAATCCACCTTTAAAGGAGACCAGCAAGGATTTATCCCCAGCAAAGCTGTGGTCTTTGCCTATAGATAAAAGAATAGAAAGTGATGCAGAAGACTCGTCCGTTCCGTCTATTGAGAATGGTATAATATTTTATGTGACTATGTTGAAAAATAAAACATATTATTATAAGCTTACGATACAATTATAAGAGACAATGAGATGGTAATTTTGGTATTTATAGAGTTTTCGCTACAAAGTATAGAGTAACACTTAATTTTTTTTTATTTGGACTCGGTTATGATTTGGTTAGACGCAATCAGACTCCCTTCTCCTTCACCTAAAATTGATACTAATTTTTGGATAATCAGTTAATACGTTAAAGTATTTCTTCAATTAGAGAATATATATGATTATTATGGGTTTTCCTTAGGCGATAGATGTACATCATCTTAGCAAGGGAACCTCTTTTTTACAACGTAGTATATGATCATAAAATATTTTTAGATCCACGAAAGGACTTCAAAGAAGAATCTATGAAGCCATCCGAAACGTTCTGGCCTTTATTTAGGAATGTAGACTACGGCATTGGCGGTATCCACATCCCTCTGACTTTCAGCGTATCTGGTATTTACGGGAACTACGATCCTGGCGTCGGCGTCGGCGTCATCAGTAGTAGTTACGGTACTGTGACAGGGCTCACAAAACTGGTGAAAACTTCCGGTAAAACGGCACTGGCTGGAACTGGGTACGGCGCATACCAGTCCAGATACCCGGGCATAAGAATTTATGGCACAGACCATGAACCTGCGTGGGGTGGTTGGGGGAACGGTAAATGGGGACACTATGGAAAAGGATAATGTATTTTTATTGTTACTTAATAAAATACTTTTTTTTACCTATTTTTCGTTTGACAACCCTTTTTTATAAACGTGAGGAAATCCCTTATGGATACGCCACCCTACCGAGGGGGGAGGTTATGTCCGACTCGCACAGACTAAAACCCTACGGTGTACCGACAGACCGTAATTGTTGGGGCGGCAAGGGATTGTACATCAAGCATTGTCTGACACCCCTAAATGTTTTATTTTCATAAACAATATTTAATAACAGCTTTCCTAAAGAATATTGGTTTTTAACAAATACTTTTTAATTTTGCGAATATTATTTTTTTCAATCTTTTATTATTTCATTAGTTTTACTTTTCACCACAATCCCACCTGACCTGATCTAATAGTGGTCTAATATTGTGAACACTAACTTAGAGCAACTATGTCTCAAATACAGCTGTCACAACATACCTATAGCGGCTTGGGGGCAGATTTTCAATTTGAGGGTGGTAGTTAGCCAGACAGACTTATAAAAATCACTACCACTGTACTAGGGTTTCATCACGACGTTCTCTTTCACCAAAAGTCCCGACCCATTCGCAAGGATTCGATACTTTTTTATCGTGGAGAAGAATCCTCATTGGACTGTCAGACCCGGTGGGGCCTTGAGCCAAGTCGCCGCCCGCCGCGTTATAGGACGCAGCGGTGACGGCGCCATTCGACGACATCTACCGACTATAAAACTTGACGATGAACCGTACGCCGCACTATGGGGGATGTCACGGGGTGCATGAGCAAACCAAAACACCCCTCAGCGGCAGGTTTCAAGACCACGCCACACCCGACTGAGGCAGCCCAGGCAGTCCCAGAAGCTTCGTCCTTCGTCGCCAGAAGGATTAGAACTTACGTCGATCCAGTGTCTGGACATTAAACCACGGAGTCATCACCGTTTTCTTTTAAACTGATTATAATTAATAGTTAAATGTTTACAGACTTCAATACTTTGCATAACGTTTAAAAACGACATTACATTGACCTTCGTAAATAACTTAAACAGTTTAATAACTGATTTTCATACTAAGTAGAATTACAAAAAGTATTTTATTGATGATAATTATGCAAATTAAGTATAATATGTTTATTATAATCATATCTAATATTACTTTACACAGATTCTAGAATAATCTGAGATCACACTTGAGATAATGAGCTATTAATATTCAGAACATAATGTCAATCATATTAATTTACATAAACTCTATCTATTATTATCCTATATAACCTATTATTTAATATTTAAATATATATTATGTACAATAATTATTGTTTATAAGATACATAATACATTGCAATTAGTAAACAAACAAAAAAACATGTCCGCCACGAAAAAAACATCACGTCATTTAATTATATTATAACTAGCGGGCCCGGCGAACGTTATCTCGCCTTGCTCGTGAATCACTTTATCTACTGATGTAAACCGCATGAAAATCCGTTTAGTAGTTTTTGAGTTTATCGCGAACAGACAGACGGCCAAGGCAGAGGACTTTGTTTTATAATATATAGGGATGATCATTCACGGTCAGAGTTTCTCACTAAGGGTTTCTTCATACGGGCTTGACCAAAATTTTGTACAATTACAGTAACAAAGTTTTTCTAATCCCTAGTAATATAAATTCGACCGTGAATTTGTTTAATACGTATCATACTTACATATATTACTTACTCTCACAGATTACTCATTATTTGCTTCTCGTTCTAAATCAAATTAAAAATAGGTGCTTAATATTTGACATAATTATCTCGAGATACGTAAAACTGATATACACTCATCATCAGGTGATTTACGCAAAAACGGACTGGGTGTAATAAATTAATCACGCCCTGTCGCGTAGTAGCGCCCCCGTCCCGCACCTTGACTCGCACCCCGTTTCCCTTTGTTCGACCGTGCGGCGTTCCCACGATAAACAGTTACATAACGATTGACCTTGAAAAACGCCCCTTGAATTTTGTTAATTGAAGCTAGGTGTAATTTTTTTACGATTAAAAGTATTATAAAAGTTTTAGAACAAATTTTTACTAAGGTTCTCTTTGTTATTCATTAGTATTTGTTTTGATATTATTATTTAATATGTTAAATGTGACTATGAACTACACCACGATTGAAGGGTGTTAACTTTTAAACAGTTACCTGGTATTTATTACAAAAAAAACGGATGCAGAGCCACGTTCACAACTTACATATTATAATATCTCTGAACAATACAAGCAGCATTTAGTATTCGTATAATAGGTAGGTACAGTTCCCACCCTATTAACTAGATACCTATTTTTCTAATACATCCATGTCCATCAAACGTTGAAGTTTTAGAACGTTCCGTTGTATTAATGCACATAGAAATCTCATCAGGATTATAATTCATGACACATATCAAACATAATAACCCAGTTTCCTGTGTACATTGAATTTATAAACTCAAAGCTGCAATGTAAATCAATTGCTTTGGAATGATTGCTCTAATCGTTCTAACGTTTGCACCAACGCTGGTAGTCTCTTCTGGTGAAGGGAATATTCACTTGTTAGAGAATGAAGTAGCATTTGTTTTGAAGAATTGCATTAATGACAATGCTAACGGAAACAATGACTACAGTAAACGTGATCGAAGATCTAATAATATCACTGTCGATGTTACAAAACCTAATGAATACGAATGTACAAAGAACATTACCGAAAATATATCAATTAACCGTAATACTTTTGGCATGAACAATAATAGCTATAGCAAAAATTTTACGTATGGTAAAAAACCTATGACGTCACTTAATTATACAGATACAAAAGGGAATAGGACAAGGCGTAGTGAACCACTATTTACTAAACCCGATACAGATCAGGTAAGATTTAAAATTATGTAACATAACCTAAAAAAAACATTACCTTTGTATGCATTTTAGCATTTTACCACGATTTCATCTGTCGTTAAATAACGATGGGCCCTAATGGACCATGCAGATTAAAAAAAAATTTGGTTCTCAGATACTTAGCATAAGCATAGCAACACACGCATTAGTACTTAGCAACAAATTTCCAACCTAAAAATGTTAGCTAACCAAGCGAGCATTAGAAGAAGTATTATCACCATACAATAGCTTTGTCTTTCTTCAAGCTCAAATTAATTACAGAATTCAAATCTACATCTATCGACGCAGTCTCCAGGCATGGTAACACTGAGTCATCAACGCTTGTACTAATGATATTAAAATAGGTAAATGTTGACCCGAACAAACATAAGTAATAAATTATAATGAATCTAATGGAAAACCCTGGTTCAAAGAACATTCTAATAACATATTTTTTGTAACCTAATGATTATCATTATAAACGTATCTACATTCGGAGTTCATTCACCGCATTTTTTTACATTTTCAGTGTCTCAGTCAATGTGTGTTCGCTAATTTGCAAGTGGTAAGTACTCAGGTATATGCCTTTAATTTGTGACAATTGAAAAGGTAATACACAAAATTGTACAGTTTATTCATTTACTTACCGTAATTTTAGGTTGACTCTCGAGGAATTCCCCGGGAGATTGAACTATGGAATTTAGTGCAATCTTCTGTCACGTCGCAACAGTCGCGAGCTGCTTTGCGAGACCAAATTCGAGCATGTTTTCAGGAATTACAATCAGGTAGCCATACGTAGAAATGAGAATATACTTATTACTATTATATTATAATAAATAATAATTACGCACATTTTCCCGATTACAATACTTAGGTAAGTGTTGCTATTTTTTTTTTTACTCAAGCTATATGGAACTAACATAAATTTTCCTCTTTGTTGTTTAAAAATTCTTCAATTTCTACCATCTTTGAAGAAACGAGTCAAGAGTCGGCAACGCGTTTGTGATTCTCCTCGTGTCGCAGGTATCCATGAGCGGCGAAGATCACTTACCATCAGGTGATCCGCATGTTTGTTTGCCAACAATTGCATTTAAAAAAAAATCAACCCCACACATAAGCAGTTGGACAGCAACTTTAAATGTTTATGCACAATAACAAAAACAAAATCTAATCAAGTTCTAAATTTTGTTTATTCCTTAAAATTTTATCGCTTTATGTCTACAAGCCTCACAAGCCTATATCTAAGTCCATTATATATTACAATTAAAACTTCATAATAATATTAATCTACATACATACCTTACTAAATAAAGTTTATTTCATGACATTAGATATAATTTGTAATAGAATAAACACGCTCAAATGTCGCGAGTCATACAATCTCGTCCTCGCATTCGAATCGTACAATGAGATCAGCTTTCAATATAGAATCAAAGACGCGTACCATTTAGCTGCCCCGACACCCAGCAGGACTAACAGACTTCACCACTCTCTAGGTAATGATGGCATTGGACCCAATCCCAATTCTAGCGTTACTATTCCACCTTTGAACCGTTTTTTTTTATTGTAGCACGGCAAAATGACTGCACTGTGCCTGATGGTAAGCACAGTACAATCCAAAAACAATGGCGACCACCAAGTGACACACTGTCCATCGCCGGTCGCCGCTGTCATGCCAGCCTGCGAAAAACTGGATATGCACAGGCTGATCCCGAAACGCGACCCGCGGAAGCGAATCACAGCTATGACGGGCTTTTTCGCCATATACATGGTGGTTGCAAAATTGTGTATAGATTTCACCACAACTTCACCTGGTATTAAATTACGACGTGGCCCATGATGATACAGTACCCAGAATTTAATTTGGAAAATCGGGCAAAAGTGAGACGTCTGGCTAAGATCGGTTTGTTTCGGTTTTGTAAAGCATTATCTCTAGCGTACAACACAATGAATACGATAGACAAAGACAACGCTATGCGAAACCGAACTTATCCGACTACCTTCGAAATCTCCCCAACGTGCTAAATCAAAAGCCAGGTACACACTAAAGCCTAGAGAGTATGTATGTGAAGTCATCTCCTCATTGCACAGGTTCGGCGGACGAGGCGGGGCAGCCAGTGTGTACCCGGTTGCCTCTCTATAGGTAGCAGCCCGGCGGTCACCTTCCGCCGGGCGGACCGTTGGGGCGGCTCTCCGAAGGGAGAATCATAGATCGATCCCTTGCCGCCCCAACAATACGGTCTGTCCGTACACCGTGGGGTTTTGGTCCGTGCGAGTCAGACATAACCCACCCTCTTCCCCGGGAGGGTGGCATATCCATAAGGGATTTTCCCACGTAAAAAAAGGCTTAATCTTTAGTGGGTACATACCAGACTGAGAAATATTTGCACCAACAAACGTTAACAATTACATGATTTTATTGATTAAAAGTAGAGTAGGAATTAAATATTATATTTTTCTTTCTATTAAATGTAATTATATAACATTTGACATGATCAAACAATTTATACTTACTTATTAAACGTTTCTAAACTTGCACAGAAACTGAAGACAACGGCTGTTCCTACTCCAACAAACTAGAGCGGTGTTTGATGTTACGTTTCTCGGACAGACTGATCGAAAAAGCACAAAACAAAACACGAAAGATTAACAAGTAAATATATCTAAACACGTTATTTATCAGTAGTCCGGTGAAGCTGTTAAGACCTTGCTAGGTCAATAGTGTAGTCAATTCGAAAAGAAAAGAAAAAAAAACGTTAATTATCACCCACAAGAATTCCTTTTTTTTTAATTTAATTAATTTGACAAGCATCTATTTATAATCCATTATTTGTAATCATACTTCGATCAACAATAACATTATATTTGATCACGCTAAGACCAATTAGCCGCGGAGCACCAATGAAGAATGTTTGAAAATCGGGTTTCCATTTTGAGAGCTTCCGCTGCGTGTTAGCGTCACCCCCAGAGTGACTATTCCACGCGGACGAAGTCGCGGGGAGAGGCTAGTGTCTAATAAATATATTTCTTGTATATACATAAGTTTTTTTCCATTGTAACAAAGGTACAGATAATAATACATTGAAAATACTATTGAATTATAAGCCACGGTTATAACTCTAATCTGCTATAATTTATGATAACTTCCATACTCAACCTTTTTTCTGTTGGGTCATATATTCTTCATAACAGCTGTTCCTCGTGGATCGAAGAATTATTATGTTACGTTTATTTGATTTTATCCGGCAATTCTACCTACCTTCTTTAAGTACCATACATTTTTTACATACTATTGGTTAGTCGGGCATATGCTGTGCCACTCGGAAGACTCTCAGAGCCAAGTGTTATGGACATGATACAGCCATTTAAAAATTTAACATTGTTGCAATAACGGTTTGAAAAGTGATACCATATCTTTAATTACTACTACAACTTATTTATAATATTAATCATAATAAACTATAAATGCAGAATATTTTGTTTGTTTTTTTTTAAATTCTTTATTTATTTTCCTTATATCATAAATATAACACTATAGGATATCCCGGAAACGCAAACGGTTGCGGATGAAACACTAGAGGTCGTTCTAAGCTTATGTTTTTTAATTCATGCGGTAGAATCTGTTTAGGTAGTGGCATATATTTTCTCATTGATTTTGACGACTGAAAATAAAATAAAAAAAAACTAATTAAACAGCACCATAAAGTATACTATTAATTTATTAAAACTTATTTAAAACGTATACATGTGTAATAAAACGGCTTGAGAATAAAAATGTAAACAAAACATAATAACTGAAAATATCCATTACGAAATAAAAAATAATACACTTACAATATTTATTACACTAGCAATCTAATTCTCCATTGAAAGTATTGAATCGCTTCAATAAAAATTGGCTATACATTTTCCTTTATATCAAAGCAAAATAAATCTTCCATACATACATACATATAACAAGAATGGAAATCTAAAGTGTCTGTACTTTTTTGACTTCTGGAAAATAAAATGTTGGTGTTTTGGAATAGGTAATAAAATACATTTCAATCATTTTTAGAAATATCTGTCTGTCTGTTTGTATGAACACGCATCAGTGTTAAGTACTGCGTTCACGATAAAACTGATAAGACATAAATCACACGATAAAGTATATCCTTGAATAACATTTGTAATTTTAATGACGACGCGACTCAAGTAGGAGAGAAATTAAATAAGTAAATGGACTTAATACATTATGATGATTTTATTAATCAGTTCTTTTAGAGTAGATTCTATGCGGACGGAGTCGCGGGCAAAGCTAGCACTATATATAACAGTAAATATTAATATTTTGAGAAAATAGAAGTGATCATAGACTATATTGGCTTGCTTGGAGTGAGGTGAAGCGTCAAGCCATCGACAGATCGAGATGGAGAAGCATTGTGTCTGCGCTCTGCCCCGACAGTTTGGGGACATAGGATCCCAAGAGAGAGAGAGAGAGAGAGAGAGAGAGAGAGAGAGAGAGAGAGAGAGATAGATACCGCGTCCCTTGACATAGGTTCGAATCTTTGCGAATGAACGGGACCATTCGGTGAAAGTAAACATCGTAATCGACAAAAAAAAATAGCTACCTACCACCCTCGACTTGAAAATCTGTCGCCGAGCATCTACAAGTAAGTTCCGGCAACAACAATTGAGCACCAATCTCCTCGTCTGGGTTTGGTGTTTTTACCATCTTGAACCACATCAACTTAGTGGGATTGTGGTCTAACGCTAAAACATATACTAGAATCTACAGTAATTAGAAGAAATCGATGATTATTATCACATCAAAATACGTCATACTACACACATCAAAAAAGTCTAAGCAACATGCGTGATATTACAAATTTTACCATTTATATTAATTAATTTCTAAGTATTTACTCAAACAAAGTACGTAGGTAAGTAAACTTTTTTGTTATTGATGACATACTGGCTAGTTGTAAAAAAAAATTTAATTATGTTTTGTTTTTTTCATAAAATTCAAATGACTGCGAATTTGTTTGAATTTAAGTGCGTTTTAATTGCTACGTTTACTCTTGATTTTATAATTTTACCAACCATTTAAATAAAGTTAGCGACAAAATCGAATTGTTAGATATTCTTTACGTCATGAAGCGACGTCATTTGATGGCAGATGAAATGCAAAGAGCTGTAGGGATGTTGCAAGCGGGAAGTAATCAATCTCAGGTATCTCGACACTGTGGCATTCAAAGAAGTGTTATTTGTCGTCTTTGGCAGCGCTACAATAATACAGGAGAACCCGCTGAATAGCATCCAGGCCGTAAAAGGAGTACAACCACTCGGCAAGACCGGTACATACAACTGACTGCAAGACGCCAGCCGATGTTAACCGCTCGAGAGATAAGTTTGAGGCTACAAATTTCAAGTGGTGTTGATGTAAGTCCTCAAACTGTGCGAAATCGACTGCATGAGTACGGCCTACGAGCTCGACGCCCAATCAGGTGATCAGAGCTAAAGACGTCGTCTAGTCCTGATCTTAATTCGCTGGATTATTATTTATGGTCAGTTTTAGAAAGTACGGCTTGCTCTAAACGCTATGATAATTTGGAATCCCTAAAACAATCGGTATTGCATTGTCTGTATTGCAGCCAATGAAGACCACTTCGAATAACCTTTTTATATTTTAAATTGTTTTATATTTATGTATTAAACTAACATACTGTAGAAGTAATAAATGTTGTTTGCAATAGAATTTTTTTTTCTTTGTTTCAGTATTTATGGCAAGACTAGGTATATATAGGAACCCATTACTTGAAAAATAAAGTTCATAGATCGAAAAAATATATGTGTTCCAATTAATAGGCAATTATTGATACCAACTAATTCCAAAAACTCACTTTTTACATTGTTCGTTTCACGTGAAATGCCACAGGTTCTTAGTTGTTTGCGATTCCAATAACATAATTTCTAGGAAGGTTATCATTCTTATATATATCAGTAGACGGGTGTATAATGATATCACAGTGTAAGTTCACCTTCACATAAATGTTTAGATATAAAATTGTGAATTGTGTGTGCCTCTGAATAGCTTACATATGTATATTAGCGTGTGTCGTGTGTAGTGAATATTGTTTATTTCTGTTATTAAAAGAACTTATAAAGACAACAGCTGTTATTTTTACATCATAGAACCCTAAAGATATTATTTAAAAAATAAAATACAACGTTATAATGTGAAGAACCATCCTAAAATTTAAATTAGTATATGTTGCTTAGACTTTTTTGATGTGTGTTTATGTGCCCGCAACTCCGTTTGCATAACCAATGGAGGGATCCATTGTTCAACTTTTATAAACATAAAACAAATATATAACCATAGAATGAAGACAAACAAGAGACTATATATGTAGTCCGCTGAAGCTGTTAAGGCCTTGCTAACCTCTCTTTCTCTCCTATATATAAACTCTATGCTTGCTAGGTCAATAGCGTAGTAAGTTCGAAAAAAAAGGAGATTATAATTCAAGTAACTGAGCGACCGTGCTACGTTAGGTTTATTAACACAATAAAAATGGCACTTTACTTTTAATAAAGAGAAATATAATTCCTTTCTGATCGGTTTCTTTATAAAGCTGCAGAGTTTTCACTACATCCACTTCTTTCGAGACTTTGCAAGTTATAACAAAATATAGCAGAATCAGAATATTGGAGACACAAGGACCTTCCATGTCTTATTAAAAGTTACAGAAAATTCATAGCTTTGCCAAGTCCAATATTTCAGCAAGATAAGCATCCCTTGTACAATGTTCCGTATTATGCATTGATATATAAACCTACAATTTTGCTCAATTTTGGTACAAAGAAGAGCAAAAAAAAAGAGCAAGGATATTTTGATCACTACAAAACCTATGTTCAGGATTTATGCTTTGTAGCCAAAACTAATCTGTTCGCATCATGGACCTCAAACTGGAATGTATCCAAATTAATTAAAGGCAAATCATATGCTTCCATTCAAGATAATATTCCGAGTAAGCCATGGTTCTATAAGTATCGTAACTGTTGTAAACTTGCTGCATCTACTATCTGTAGACTGAGGATAGGTCACGTGTGTTCTCCAGTCCACCTTGCAAAGCTTAGAATCAGGGACAACTCGATATGTGAATGCGGGCTAGACGAAGGCACACTAAAATACATCTTTTTCAATTGTCCTAATCTAGTATATTCCTTGTATGATGTTTTGCCTGACAGTAACCCCGTCCTTCTGATTTTAAATCTTTGCTTTTATATGTGCTTTCTCCCTTTGTCTATAATTTGGCCAATTTTATAATTAGTAACAAAATTAAACTTTAACATCACTAACATTAATTACCTTCAACATTTATATTTATTTATTTAAGGTTTATATTGTATTTGTCCTTGGATATGTTAGACTGGCCTAATCTGGAAGAGGAAAATTATACAATTAATACTACCTATAAAGTGACTCTCCCAGGACTAACTTGACACTGGCAGAATTCGCATCTACGAGACGCCAATATATAAATGTTGAAGGTGAAGTTATATAAAGTCGAACGTCTATATTCATATTCAGATAATATGATATAGCACCATCTGACAACATTTTAAGGTACCAGTAAGTTTATCTATTGGCCATAATGCAAGTTCACCAATAATTACCATTTGGCGCTTATGCCATCTTCTTCTTCTTCTTCTTACCCTTATCCCACATAAGTAGGGTCGGTACAACATGTTTCTCATGTTGTGGTATATGATTTGGCTTAATTTTTACGATCGGCCGCCTGCCTGACATCAACCCTCCTTGGGATTATTTTGTTGTACCACTGTATGTATGATTACGAATGGTTACGAAGTCTGATGGGCTCTTTTAACCTTAAAATTTCCGGTTAAAAACGAAGTTCTTCCAGATTATGGTTTGCATGCTATATTGCCATTTTTTTTTCAGGATTCGTGGTTTCAGATTCTTCAGGGTAATAATATAATATTAGATATAATAAACCATTATAAAAACACAAAATATGAAAACTATAATAGAAAAATAGATGCAAATAAAATGTCATGATCTGTGATCACTCCAACTATGGCGCTTATGCCATCATAGAATAATAATTATCTATTATTTCTTTTTTATATATACAGTCATATTTTTCAGGAAAGGCTATAATAACTTAAAAAGCAAGACCATATGTAAAGATACAAGAATTAAGGCAATAAGATAATTGGCAAGAAAGAGGTAAATTTACAAACATAAATAAAGAAGAATTTACACAAATAAAACATACATAATATGACATAACCCAAATATAATTAATGAACAGCGGGAGATGTCACAGATAGAGATAACGTATCCAATGGGAGAGCCGGGCGAGATGCACAAACTTTAGGCAGAGCTTGTATATGTTTTGACCATCTACATACATGGATAAATTTTTCCCGCTCAGCTATAGACAATCTTTCCTGAAAAAGAAAATAATGTTAGAAAAAGTACAATTTATTTCTACAATATGCATTTCATGATGTCATATTTATTTCTAGAAAGAGTTTATGTACTTATTCGGTTCGGAGTTCAGAGACTATCGTGACAAAATAAAAGGTTAAATGCAGTCATTGACTAGTTTTTAAGTAAATATGTTTAAGGGATGATGGTGATATCAAATGAATATTATAACTGAAAGTTATAATTTATGATTACCAGAAAACAATATACAAGACCCAAAGCATTAATACTTTATATGCTGTATTTATTTGTATTTCATTCAATATACATTTCATACATTCTAAACATATGTAATACTGACCGTGGAAAGTCACTGAATAATGTGCATAGACTGTTAATGGCTAAGAAGTCAATTATCCTTTCCATGTTCAATATAATAATTCTACATATCATATCATTAGTCAATACCACTCTAGGTAGAGAAATACTTATTATATACTAACTCCTACCCATAACTTCATGTGTCGATTATTATACAATATATTATATGTACATAGCAATAACCATAAGCATCACACTGCTAGTTACACTTCTGTGTGGCAAGAACATACATTACTGAGCACATAGTGTTTATAACAAACATAGTTTCTTATAACTTTAATGAAATAATATTAAATGATTTGTTTGAGAAAGACCAAGTGTCCAAGAAGTAGAACTAAAAAAAAGATTAAATTCTATCCAGTTTACGAGTTATGAGCGAACAATGGCAAACCTCTTTCATTTTATTAATCAGAAGGCCAAAAATAAAAGTCCAAATGAGTGAGCAACAAATGAGAAACATTATATGCAATACCACATATTAGAAAAGTTATATTAGTATGAGTAGTTATGAGTAATACAAAAAGACAGTGTAATAATACTTTTTAGTAATATTATCTATTACATTTTACTGGTCTATTTTGCAAATCAATTTTTACTATGTAACTGTCTCTTAGATCCTGTATTTTACTGTACCTTAGACATTACCTATAATTCAATGTTTTTTATGAACTTCCACTGTACAGCAGTTTTTCATTTAATTTAAATCTTACTTGCTTCAGAATAACAATATTTTAGATAAGTCACATTGTGTTCTAAATTAAGAAAAATGTATGTATAAAAAGATACCTAAGAGCTTATAAACCTGAATACAAATACAGCACAGGAACTGTGGGGTAGAAAAGCTAGTTCAATAGATCTAATTTAAAGTTTACTGTTGAACAGTGGTGGCCAACCCAGCAACCTTGATCGCAAGTGAGCCCACAGTCGATCTGTAATACGCCTGCTGCAAGATTCCCAAAATACTAATTTAAAAATACCATTTCTTAAACTGGTGTAGGTTTGATTTTCACCTAAAAAACTAACATGAGCCCAATGCATTGTAAAATTTCACCATGCGCCCACCATACTGTAAAAAATTTTCATTGCACACTTGCTTTGCGAAAGGTTGACCACCACTGCTGTAGATAATGCAGAAGAATTTTAATTTTGAATAGAAACACTAGTATTTAATAAAATTACTAACCAACAAAGGATAAAGCACATAATATGTAGCTATGTCAGCTACAGTTAAAAATTGACCAGTTAGATAAGAATTCCTTTGTAAAGCATTGTTTATATCCTGTAAAAAAAATATTAACTTCAATTGTTATAGAAAATCACAGTAGATACTAATTAAAGGTTTTTGAAACATTAAAACTATATAGTGGAATGATATAAAAATAGCAGTTTTTTTCTAATTAATTCAATATGTAGAGCATCTCATAGCATGCTTCAAATCAATTCTGTAAGTTTCAATAGCATATTTTGGTTTTATCACCTTTGTTTACTAGCTGTTTCCAATGTTTTTGTTTCCATGGTCTTCACCTCACTGTTACAAATTGCTTCTGAGTTTTTTTTTTATTTATTTTATAGGGCTCAAACAAACAGGCCTTATGGTAATAGTCACCGGAGGCCATAGACACTAGCAACACCAGAGGAGTCGCAAGTGCATTGCCGGCCTAAAAAAAACTACATGACATAGATCTTTGTTGAAATTACTCAAGTGCCATTCATAAAAAAATAGCTCTCTAAATATCGACCTTCACAGACATACTCATGGCAACTCTCCAGTTTCACCACATTTTGTTGAATGATTTAGAAAACATACTAACTCTTTAGGATATAAACCAAAACTATATTTAATGATGACGGTTCAGTGGCAGCATTCTGGGACACAACATTGCTTAAATAAAATTTGATCAATTTCCTGCATTCTTGGTGAAGGAAAACACTGTGATGCATTCATAGCAGAATGATACGGCTTTCTCAAGGGGCTGCATTAGAAATTCGCATCCTGAAATAAGGACTGGGGGGGGGAGAGAATTTAAGAGGTGGCTGACTACCTCGATATACCACTCCCCCGTCGCCGAAACATAAATTAACTTCAAAAACATTTAAAAAAAACTATGTGTCTCTGCAGGGTGAGAGGTTGTCTTTTGAGAGAGGTAATGAACCGCTATAAAAAAACCCCCTAATAACCCCAAATTCCTGATGCAAATGTCTAATGCCAACCCAAAAAATATGCTTTCCCCTACAGCACAAGCCTCTTCACCACACTCAACCCACCAAATTGTTTATACAATGTAGATTAAAAATATTCTACTACATTATGGGTCCTTCACTTTTCCATTGATGGCAGTAATATTTAAATATCTCTCTAAATTATGTCAGCGTTTTCCATTACATTTGGTATTATTGCCATGAAACAGAAAATCACACCAATACAATCTATACTAATGGTATTATAAAGATGTAAAGTTTGGGGGTTTGTGATGATGTAGGGGGTAATATCTGGATCTACTAAACTGACTTTGAAAATTATTTTACCAATAGAAAGCCACATTATCTGTGAGTGTTATAGGCTATATATTAATCCAAAAAATCAAAAGATCTTTTTGTGGTAGTCAGATTTGCAAAGTAAGTCGGAGAGAAAAAAATGGTTGAACGAAAACATTTCTTACCAACGCTGCCTTATTTTATTTTTATTTTTTTATTTATTCGGGCTCAACAACAGAAATCAAATTACACAAAATGTACATTAATAATAATAGTTTACAGAACTAAATTTGTTTTCCTATTAATGTTGGGCACAACATGTTAAAAATTATAGATATAATAAAGAATAACAAAAACAAAGGATTATGATAGTTACTAAATACATTTTACAAAATTATAGAGATAATAAACTAAAAAAAAAAAAAATTAAGAATAATAATAACAAAAAGAAAAAGATTATAATATTTACAAAATACAAAATGGTTGAATACTTTTACTATTACTATCGTTGCTTGTATCTCAGTAAAATATATCCACATCCCTTGCGTTATTATTGTATTCTCTACACATTCTGTACAATGGATTATAGTAAGAGACATTATTTGAGCAATGTGGAACCTGAAAGATATTTTGATTTCGGCTAGCTCTTGTGCTTATTGATAGTTGGCTTAACAACTCTGCTGTATCCCATTTGAAATTGATTATTTTGTGTAGGACTGAATAAGAGGTAAAACTACGCCTGGATGAGAGTGTTTTGACCCCATAGTGATTTAGCCTAGTTTCATATGATGGTAGTTTGCGTCTTAGTCCAAATTTTGAGGCTAAATAACGTACAAAACTTCTTCGGATAGCTTCGATCCTATCATTATGGACTTGATAGTATGGATTCCATATCACTGAACAATACTCTAGGATGCTTCTAACTAATGACATAAACAAAGTAATTAATGTGGCTGGATTTTTAAATAGTTATGTATATATGATATATATGATTGAGTTCCAGAGTAAAGTTGTAGAGCTTGATAATGCCTACAAAAAAGTCAACTACAGCATATGTCTAACTTTTATATTTAAGTCACAAAAATAAGTTTCTTATACGGGCACGGGTCAGCTAGTGGATTTATGTAATTCATTGATTCCATTCCAATCACCCAATTTGTTGATTATTTTCAAATTAGTCTTATTCATGCACACTGAGAACTATTATATAAATTTATGATTGCATGATTTTACCTGTAAAAAGTTTTTTGCGAATGCTGAATTACTGACAGCTTGATTGGCGTACATACTGATATATTCAAGCCACTGGTAACTGACTAAAATATTTTCTTGGGTCATTTCAGTACCGCTATTTTTTGAAAGCCTCAAAATTATGCTCGCAAATCCATCTATATTTTGTTTGTCCAATACTGTTGTGAGAACCTGTGAATTCAGGAAATAAATAATTTAAAACCAGCAGCATCATTTCTATATATTTATTTTTATTTACTTACCTTATCAGTATTGTAACAAACAGTTCCTATAGGAACATTATAATATTTCCCAACCAATTTAACAACGTCTAGGTTACAGGCACTCATTACTTTGGATTTTCTTTGATTACTTTCCAAAAGTAAAATTCGTACCAAAATATCACAGACTACTAGAAGGCAGTAGAAGGATACAACTACCACAGAGACTACTACTACCTGTAAGCATAATAGCTTGTGGATACCTACGCTAGGAGTAACATTATTCTGTGGTGGATACTATGTATTGAAAGATGTCCATGATTGAAAGAGACTATAATCGGAGGAAGAGAAAAGCGATAATATAATGGATTATATACAGCTGCACTTTAAACGTTGGGCTCTTATAGTTCATACCAGCTTATTACTATCAGTATATATCGACAAATATTGATAATAATAAAAAATCAATTGCTATTTCATTTCAAATCCGTAAATATTTATGAAGTATTAAATCAGTTGTATTATGTCATATAAAAAATTATTAATGTTTTAAGAAGGATTCTTTCTAAGCACTACGTGTTTCGCGATAAGTGTGCGATAAGGGACACGTGATGTGTGTGTGGTGGTGGTGGTGTGTGGTGTAGTGCACATACAAAGAAGTGAAGGTATAACTGAATGTCCATGAATATTGGCTCCATCATACTATTAACGTTAAGGGCATCCGACTTTTTGATAATACTGACTTGATAAAAATATTATGTAATATGTCTTGAGGAAGATAGTTAATAATATTTCAGTCATTCAGCAATATGATATATTGCTGCATATCTTCCTCAATTTTGTAAGTATTACATATATTTGATTTAAAATGGTGCCAAATACACGTAATTATAGCAATATCATAATATAATTGAAATATAATTTTATACTTCTTATTCTTATTCTTATATTCTAATAGAATATAAGAAATTACTGCCAACAATATGTTTGAGGTTTTCAACAAAGGTTCAAATTTTTGAGGATTCTGGATAAAATGTGATTTCAAAATAAAACTGTAATCTACTCCACTGGAAGTTTTATTATTCTGTGGCTTTTATATTTCTGTGGTTATCTGACACTTTCGTGGACTAATGTACTTGTACGACTATTAGTCTGAGGAAAAAAAGCGCGGGAAGCATAAAGTTTGGCGGTCTTGTTTTGTGTTTGAAATTTAACTAATTTTTTCATTTGGATAAGGTTTTCATTAGTTTGTATATATTTTAAGTAATTTATAGTTTTTTTATTAGTGTATGTTTATAGGTAAGTTTTTTATTAATATAGTATAATAGTTTAAAACCTGTAGTACATAAGTGTGAATCAGAGAATGGAGGAGCCCCCAGATCCTGGGGGCTTCGTTCCTCCAGCAAGTAATTACGTAACTATAACCTCTGAATCTGGTATGGACACAGAGGGGTCTCAAAATCAGTCCAAAACTCGCAAAAGAATTCGGCTTCATAAAGTATGCAAAAATTGTAATAAAAAAGTTAGAAAGTCTAATAACAACTCCAAAGGAGGTTGTGGATGTGAAAGTGATGAAAATTTAGGTGAATCTGTGTCTAATGGTAATAATGCTAATAATAATTCATCAATATCACTTCCACAGACACACACTGAGAAAATGGAGACTACATTTGTCAGAATTGGTCGAACTGCCTATCAATCCACAGATTTGTCTCCTTATTTAATTCATGTACAAAGAGAACAATCTGACCCTAAAGATGGCTCCACATTTCACCCGCTTTCATTCGGGAATCTTTTAAAGAAACACAATATCAATAATATCATTAATGGCAGTGTGAAACGAATTGGTAGAAATAGAATTGCTTTAAGTTTCTCCAATTATTTAGACGCCAATAACTTTTTATCACATGCATTGTTAAAGGAAAAAAATTTAAATGCATTCATTCCATCTTTTAACGTTACTCGCATGGGTCTAGTTAGAGGCGTCCCAACAGACTGGACATTAGATGAAATTAAAAATAATATATCAGTTCCTATTGGCTGTGGGAATATCATAAAGGTTAGAAGATTAAATTTCAAATTAATAGTAGATGGAATATTGTCTTATAAACCTTCGCAAACAGTTGTTCTCACTTTTGATGGTCAGATACTTCCAAAACGAATATTTGTATGTTATAACTCCCTACCAGTAGACTTATATATTTACCCCACAATACAGTGCTACAATTGTTGTCGCTTTGGACACACCAAACTTCAATGTAGATCTCTTCCACGGTGTTATAAGTGTGGTAATAGTCATAGTGGAGAGACTTGCTCTCAAGAAGAAAACAATTCTTGTTGTTGCTTGTGTTCTGGTTACCATTTCGCTACAAGCAAAATGTGCCCAGAGCTGAAGCGACAGCAGGACATTAAATTATATATGGCACAGAACTGTGTTTCTTATTCGGAGGCAGCAAAAATATATAAACCGGTTACTAAATCATTTTTAGACTCCCTTGCTTCAGCTGAAATTCAAAAATCTTCAACAGTTTTACCTTCTATATCTAATACAAATTTAAAAACATCACACAAGAAAACTATTCAATTAAAGCCACGCTCTCCCCCCAAATTGCAGAAAGGCTATGACCAGGTAGCGCATAATGCTTTGATACATGAAAACAGTATTCCATCTCCTGCCAATGGTTGTGCAATAGTTCCAAATAATAAAGAAAAATCTTTCAATGACATCATAGCTTTATTAATCGACTTATTATCGCAATCACCTGATTTACCGTCCAACGTAGCTATTATAGTCAATATGCTGAAAAATATTCTATCAAACAATAATGGATCAGTCGAAAATAGTACAGTGGAACTGTCGCAGTATAATTAATAAAAAAGCAGACTTAATACATATTCTAAATAAATTTGAACCTATCGTAGTCTGTCTCTCTGAGACATGGCTCAAGCCTGAATATTCTTTTAGAATTTCAGGTTATTCTGTAATTCGACAAGATAGATTTGACGGATTTGGCGGTGTTGCCATGTTAATTAAGCATTGTCTTCCCTTTTCGAGAATTACTCTTCCTTCTTCCAATTATAATTATTCTGTAATAGCTGCTAATGTAAATAATATTTGTTTTGTTTCTCTTTACATTCCTCATCCTTCAAATGTAATTTTTTCTGAGATTCAAAATATCATTTCTACTCTTCCAAAGTCATGCCTGATACTAGGAGACTTTAATGCACAGCACGTAACATGGGGCAGCTCTATTTCTAATTACTATGGAGAGCAACTTCTCGAAATATTAGACAATTCTGATCTTTGTGTACTTAATACAGGATCTCCTACTCGTCGTACAGCACCTCACGAGAATGCTAGTGTTGTGGATTTGTCTATCTGTAGTCCAAATCTAGCATCTGCTTTAACTTGGCAAACTCTTTCCTCTTCTTTGGGCAGTGATCACTTCCCTATTCTAATTTCCTTCCCTTACAAAGTCATTTCCAAAACAAATACACATGTATCTCCCTGTTTAAAATACAATTTACCTTCCCCAGCTAGTTCCAATTTTAATAATAGATGGGAATTATTTAGAGATATAATAAAATCTGAATCCTCAACTTTGCCCACAGTAATTGCGGGTGCTGAAATTTATTGCTCTGAAGCTTTAAGTACTGCTATGATAAAAGCTGCTAATGCAACATTTCCTATCAAAAACTCATACAAAGGTAAAATAGCATCACCTCCCTGGTGGGATAGAGATTGTACATTGGCAATAGCGAAACGAAAGGAAGCGGAAAAAATTTACAGCGATAATATGTCAATAGAAAACTATAATAAATTAACAGAACTCATCAAGTCGACTAAAGATTTGTTTAGAAGTAAAAAAATTGAAGGCTGGAGAAAATTCTGTCTTTCTATTACTCCTAATACTAAATCTTCTATTGTCTGGCGCAATATAAAACGATTTAGATCTGTTTTATCTGATTCTAATCCTCCTATGCCACGGAATATGTCTAGTGAATTTTTAGATCACTTAGCTCCTCCTTATGTTCAATCAAATATTATGTTGGATAGTCTCATCTGTCCTTCCAATTCATATAACTGTCTTGAATTCAATGACTCTTTCTCACTTTCTGAATTGAAAGCCGTTTTAAGTCATGTGAAAGATTCATCTCCTGGTAGAGACGGCATATCTTATTCATTTTTTGTTAATGCCAGTGATTATACTCTTTCCTATTATTTAGATATAGTTAATATAATTGTATTCCGTGGTGGAATCATCCCACCTTCCTGGAAATCACAAATTATTTTACCTATTCTAAAACCAAATAAATGTGCATCTGATGCTGCTTCATATAGACCAATAGCTCTTTCTTCTGTTTTTGGAAAAATTGCTGAACATTTGGTAAAAAATCGATTAGAATGGTTAGTTGAATCTAAGCAATTATTGGGAAACAGTCAATTTGGATTTAGAAAGGGTAAGAGTACAATAGATAATATTGCTATTTTGACAACAGATATTCGTCTTTCATTTTCTGAAAATAAGTTTTTAATTGCCACCTTTCTGGATATTAATGCTGCATATGATAATGTCGAATTACCTATTTTGTTACATAAACTACAAAGACTTCACATTCCATTTAATCTTTCAAAATTCATTGTAAACATGTTGTCAGGTAGAACAATAACTTTGCAAAGTGATAGCACAGGAGATGGTCGAACATTATGGAAAGGTCTTCCACAAGGATCTGTGTTGAGTCCTATTTTATATAATATCTATACTTATGATTTAGAATCTTCCCTTGTTCCGAATGTAAATGTTCTTCAATATGCCGATGACCTTCTGCTTTATTGTACTGATAAATCTGCTGAAAATGCATCAAATAATTTAAATAATTCATTAACACATTTAAAATTATGGTTGGATAGTAATGGATTGTCATTGTCTCCTTCTAAAAGTTCAGCTATTATATTTTCAAGAAAACGTGTAACTCCTTCAATACAAATTTTGTATGATGGTTGTTCTATACCATTAAAAAGTGATGTAAAGTTCTTAGGTATAATGTTGGATTGTAAACTAACTGGTTTTCAACACTGTCAGTACATAGTAAATAAATGTGAACGCCATATAAATATGTTAAGATGCTTATCTGGTGTGTGGTGGGGTGCGCACCCATTCACACTTAAACTGATTTATAATGCATTTATTAGAAGTTTACTTGATTATGGTTTGTTTTTGTTAGAACCGGGTAATATAACAGCATTCAAAAAGTTGTCCTTGATACAATCAAAAGCTTTAAGAATTGTGTCGGGTGCAATGAAATCTAGCCCCATAAATGCACTACAAGTAGAATGCGGCGATCCACCGTTATTTTTAAGACGTCAATATCTTTCTGATAGGTATTTCTTTAATATTTTACAATTTTCCAACCATCCAATAATTCCTAAAATAGAATTATTGTTAAATTATACTAACACATCCACTTTCTGGAAGCATAAATCTTTACCTACATTAGTTCAAAGTTATCTAAAATATAAATCTCTTTCTGCACCTGTTTATAGTTTTGATGTTTTGCCGGTGTATAATACTAATTATAATGCCCTGTTTGTTCAACCAGATATTATGTATAATGCTCATACATTTGAGGATTCATCTGAATCGAGAACTAATTTCCATGTAATGATAGAAAATGAAAAGTGGCAAAATTACCACCATATTTATAGTGATGCGTCCAAGTACTCTCATGACAGTTTTGTTGGGGTCGGAGTATATCACTCTCAATATAATATTGTTCAAAAAATTAAACTGCCTTGCGAATCGAGCGTTTTCAGCGGGGAATGCTTTGGTATACTTAAAGCAATTGAATACATTTTGTTAATGAAACTTAATAAAACTGTTATTTTTTCAGACAGTCTAAGTGCGCTACAGGCATTAAATAAAGTTCCATTCAAACTAAGACACAGTCATTCTATTATTCTTGATATCCGCAAATTGTTACATACTTGCTCTATTAGGAATTATAAAGTAGTTTTTGCTTGGATCCCTAGTCACACGGGAATTTATGGAAATGAAAGAGCAGATCAATTAGCTAAAGAAGCCGTGGAATGTGGAGACCTTTATCCTTTTAAAATATATTATCATGATCTTGTTGCTTTATCTAGTGTTCATCTCAAGAAGGCTTGGAATGAGTACTGGATAAGTAGTGCATGATCTAAAGGGAAATTTTATTTCAGTATTCAGCCAAGTATTAGTCTAAAACCTACATGGATTTTTAAAGCTGGATTTGATAGTGTTGTAACTACTATTTTAATTCGTATGAGATTGGGCCATGTATGTACTCCTTTTCACCTTGCAAAACTTCGTGTTTTACAAAGTGCATCGTGTGCCTGTGGATTTTATGAAGGGGATGTTAATCATATTTTCTTTTCTTGTCCATTAAATAACTCCGCCACTTTCCTCCATTCTTTGAGATCATTACTGGTTCTACTGGTTCTAGTCTGTGGACTAATGTCAACTCCGCTAGGAGTAATATTATTCTGTCTGTGATTGTCAAACGAGATTTTGTTCGTATTGTAGAGGATTCCCAATTTATGTGGAAAAATTATAGGCCAAAAAATAGTTTTGTAATAAACACTTCAATGTATTTGATTTTCTAACTACATTAAATAAATCTGTTTTCACTCATACACATTTTATACAAGATAGCACTTGTAACTTACAGTAAAAACCGTCTTTATGTTGACTTTATGTCACAATTATTTTCGAGTTTCACCGAATAACAAAAACAATAATGATGGAATCCCACAATTCAATAAGAAAAGATATGTGTTTGGTGTTTTCATTTTATTATTGTGTATTGTGTTGTGGGTGGTATCATCTGAGATGACGAAAGTAAGTATATCGATAATATAAAATAATAAAAACTCAAAGATTTATTCATACATTTAATTCTACTATACATATACCTAATATATTAATTGTATAGATTTCTGTAATTTAAAATAATATGATCATAGCAATTAATACTTCTATATATGGTGTATGCTAATTATAATAGCAACAGTGCTATGTTTGAGGTAAACATGTTTTCAAATTATGGAACTATGTATTTGTCATTATACTCGCAAGTAGATGTGGTAAATTACAGAAATAAAAGCGGAACTACACTTTTTTGTTATAGTTCATAGATTTTAGTGCTTACCCACATTATACTGTATATTAAGTGACAATGAGGCCCAGAATGGTAACACTCTAAGCCTAGAGAGAAACGTCTCTCAAATGCATCTGTCGTAACACACCTGCAAGTAATGAGTTGAACTTCAAGGATGGACATAGTCAGGTGGGCATTGGAAAATGCCATAACACCATACTAGGTTTCGTCACTATGTTATCCATCAATTCTGGCTCATTATTATTCATCTGGCTCATGATTATCATGGCTTTAAGCGCATTACAAAATAATGACAGATAAGGAAGCATAAACATGTTTAAAATTGGCTAAAATTCTTCCTGTGAAATAATTAGATTTTTCAACTTTTGACTAAACCTATGAACTACAAAAATATGACAGTGATACCTATCAAATTTTGTATATTACATACTTTTCCTGTTCTTACATACATACATTTTTACTATACAGAAAATATAAATGAAACAGACTATGACAGAAACTTTTTTTTTTATTGTAGCACGACAAAATGACTGCACTTTGCCTGATGGTAAGCACAGTACAATCTAAAAACAATGGCAACCTCCGAATGACACAAGCAGTATTGATGTAATAAAAAATAGGTTATTTATTAATGTCAATAGACAAGCAGCATAATTGCTGATACGTCTATATCGCACTGTGTCGAATTTTTTTGTTGTTGTCCAATAAAACAAGCTTGGTATACCCCTTATATCATAAGGAAGGCATTGCGGTCAGGTTATCTGGAATCTATTTAATTTATTCAGAGTGCTCAGAGTTATTTCTGATGGGCACGAAGTTTAAAATAATTGAAATTAGATCATAGTCAGGTGGGCCGACTACAAAGACCCAGAAGGCTCGCAGATTGAGTATAGCTCTTATAGAGGATAGTATCACACTGTAATTAAAATATGCTGCTATTAATGCAACCCTACTAATTCTCAAAGGGTCTAATAGAACTAAAATTAAACAGAATATTTCCGTAAGAATGTTTTCTGAATTTAGTACAATTAGCTATTCCTTATTTATTACAGTATTTGTATGCTGACAAAAATCTGGAGCGACCATTCCTAGTGACATATGTGAGGAGTTCATTGCTTTTTATCTATTTAATAATTCTGTGTTTTGCCCCACCAACAAGAGATCCATGTCGACCAGCTGATTACACTGTGAGTATGCATTTCTGACCTGTGTTTTTTTGAAGTCAAATTGTGCTATCCAATGTGTAGACTTATATTTTTCTTAACATACACATAAGCAGGTTTACAATATTGACATATGAAATAGACTAATTTCTTTAAATGTCATTGATATCTTGTTTCTTATTTAAAGTATGCATATCAATAGTGTTTCGACATTATAAATGTCTCATACCTTCTGCATCACATAATATGTTTGTGGACTTGTCCTGTTAATTGAAAAGTTATATTTTTACAATTATTTCCAATCAAATCAATTTTAGGCACAATTTTGCAGCTTATTTATATCCAATTGTTTATATCCAAAGCTTTGATTTTTTTTGATATCATAAGAGGCAAATGAACAGTTGGTTCATCTTTTGTTAAGGGATCACCACTGTCTATAGACACTTGCAACACTAGGCGAGTCGCAAGTGCATTGCCAGCCTGTGTTGTGGGTGAGGAAGAGAAGAGGAGAGGAGATGGGCCTCCGGTGCTTTCACTGATTGAACAAAACGCAACAATGCAAGCATTACTTCACGCCGGTTTTCTGTGAGCATATGGTACAACCCCGGGCGAGCCGACCTATTCATGCTGAAACCAGTAATAGCTTTTAGTGTGGCTCTACCACCTATAAAATGTTTGTTCTGTAAACCACTTTAAATGTACTTACCTTTTTGTGTGTATTATAAAATATTTATATTGTTTTAAATTAACTTTAATTGTTTATATTATAATTTTATTTTTGGAATGCCTTTCTATTTATTTATTTTTTTTATTTCCAGCAATTGTTGGAGCCTACTGCAGAAACAGATGATGAAAACTACTTCACTGAATCTGTTAACAGTTTGGTAAACAATCTATTAATTTGTTTTTTAATATACTAACTTAAATATTGATATTTGGAACTTCAAAGTATTTATATAGCAGTGATAAATATTACAGTACTATACTGGTATGTCCTTATTTTTAAATAATTCATAAATAATTATTACTAGCGAAAATATATTTAGTACAATTTTAATTACAACATAATTATCAGGCTTTTCCTTACATTGTATACAATGAAGTCGTTTCCGCTGCCTGTTCCCTTAGATCTTTCAAACGATCTAACGGATTTTAATACAGTTTTCAGCAATAGATAGAGTGATTCAAGAGAAAGGTTTATATGAATAATACATACATATTATAACACAGAAAAGCAGAAAAATTCAAAGATTTGTAATGTGATGTCATAACAAACATATTTTTGTGTGCTTAAATCTCAAACGCCGACTAGACCTTAAAAGATAGGTCAAATTAATGTACTACGAAATTGTATATCTTAAAGAAATCGATATAAAAGTCCAGGATGGTATATACGTATTTATCTCTAAAGGACACCATAGTAACAATTTTTTATAATTTAACAAAAATAATTATGTTTTATTTACCAAGCTATTTTATACAAAACAGTATTATTCCTTAACCAATTAAATACATTACATATGTTGTACATGTCATATATACCGCCCTTAACAGTATTTCATTAAAATGGATATTAGCACCCATAGGAAGCTGGGGTGGATGGCTAGTTATTTATAAAATAATATGCGTTTAATATACATATAATTTTTCTGGAGTTAATTCTCCAAATAATAATATAAACCATATCATTATCTGTAGCAGAGTTAAGAAGAACTATACGCTCATACAGACATGCTAGAAAAGTGACTTAATAAATACTATAGTATTTATTGATTTGTGAACCGTTTTACATTTCTAGTACCTGATTTAATGTCCTGGCTGTCTTATCTTAATTATAGCCTATCAGTATTACGTGACAATTACTAATGTCTTGTATGTTTATGTCACTTTTTTTATAAACAAACGACATTTTATGCTTTATTTTACTGATAAAGAAAAACAATAACTGTCATATGTTTCCCTATTTATGACGTGACGATTTATACTATACTATCTTTCGTAGATTTTTTTATATATACATTATAGGTTTAGCGTTTGTTCATAATCTTTGTAGATGTTAATTGACAAGGGTCAAAGATGGTAATCAAATCAAATCTAAAACACTTTATTCAGTTTAGGCCCTAATAAGGCTCTTATGAACGTCAAAACGACCACCGGTTCGGAAAACAACCCAGTCATCGAGAAGAACCGGCATGAAACTGGATCGGGATACATCTTTTAACATATACATATAATATATTTCAAATACATTATACGTTACAATACCGTTTTTAATGGATGCACAGAGCGGAGTCAATTCCAGACGTCATCATCGTTCACTTATTGATCCACTCTATAATAGCCTTTCGACACTAAAACCCGCTTGACATGGTGCTTAAATTTACAGTCCGGCAAATCGGTAATATGTTTTAGGACTTCATTGTAAAAGCTAACACTATTACCTATGGAACTATTACTGGTTTTGCTAAGTCTTAGACATGGGACGACCAATTTGTTACAGTTTCTAGTATTTAAATCTTTTTTTTTTAACATAGGAGGCAAACGAACATGTTGGTCACCTGATGTTAAGTGATCACCACCGTCCATAGACACTTGCAACATCAGAAGAGTCGCAAATGCGTTGCCAGCCTGTGTTTGGGGTAGGGGAGTGGCGAAGGTGGAGGGAAGGTGGGTTATCCGGCGCTCTCACTGACCGAACGAAACGCAACAATGCAAGCATTGTTACTTCGCGTCGATTTTCTGTGAGTGGGTGGTACTACCCCGGACGAGCCTACCCATTCATACTGAAACCAGTAATAGCTTCAGCGTGGCTCTACAATCTACACAAATCATGCCGGTCTTTTACAAAATGCAGGTTTTCTAAGTTTGTAGTTTCAAAGTAGACATGCTATATCTGCAGGTGGACTGGTTCGAGTGCACCTACCGGAACAGACCAACAGGTGCTTGGTGATAGATTTTCAACTGGGGTATAGTTACTAACCAGACAAGCTTAGAAAAACCTCTACCATTATGCTATGGGTTCATCGCTGTGTTTTTATTCACCAAAAGGACCGACTCAGTTACAACCTAAGTCAATCAACATGGTGTCCATAAACGCTATAGGTGGTAGAGCTACGCTGAAGCTATTAATGGTTTCAGTATTAATGGGTCGGCTCGCCCGGGGTAGTACCACCCTCTCACAGAAAACCGACGTGAAGTAACAGTGCTTGCATTGTTGCGTTTTGTTCGGTCAGTGAGAGCGCCGGAGGCCCACCTTCCCTCCCCTTCCCCGTCCCTCTCCCCCAAGACAGGTTGGCAACGCACTTGTGACTCCTCTGGTGTTGCAAGTGTCTATGGACGGTGGTGATCACTTAACATCAGGTGACCCACCTTTCCATTTGCCGCCTATGATATAAAAAAAAAAACACTATCAAGTGAACAATCATCAATTCAAATATATGTATGTTATATCGTTATACTATTTCAAATTATAAAATAAATATTAATTATTTTTATTTAAGGGGGATTCGACTTTTGTACCAGTACGTGCTGGTGAAACAACGGATAGTGATGATGCGGCCCCTAGGGCCGTCCGTTTTAACAAAGTAGCAGAGGTATGATTACTAGTATGAAGAAAATAATTAATGATAAATAAGTTATTTCTTAAAAATAAACAGTAATAATTATGACACGTTCTTGATACTTTGAAAATACTACCACATGATGATAAGTGGTCACAGTAGATAAATTTGCTTCATAATAACTCTATATTATATGTTCTATGAATGTACAGATGTCTCTATGGTCTCCGCTGTTTGTGGAGTTCCCTATACCATTTAACAAAGTGTAGTCTTGTTGCCTCAGTGTAAATCATGTGAATTTCATGTTATACAGTATTATATTCAAAGGGAATATGGAATTGGATAAAAACCCTAAAGTGTAGTCTTGTTGCCTCCATGTAAATCATATGAATTTTATGTTATACAGTATATATTCAAAGGGAATATGGAATATTTTCCTTTGAAATCTTTTGGTATTCATTCACCGAATTAAGTACAAACAATAGCCATATACCTTTGGACCTTTATACCTTATGGACATTTACTATGGATTTTTACTTACTTGATAATGGCAGTAAAATAACCTAGAAGTTTGATTGCAAAAAAGTCTAGTCACATATTCCACCAACTTCAGCATTTGACAGTATCTATTCTATACTTAATATTATACAGCTGAAGATAGCCCATTTACCCAGAAAGGCAAATATTTAATTATTGGTAAGTAGGTAGGTTCTAAATTACTAGCGAATTTCTTTTTTCCAAATTCCCTTTCAGTTTATGAATAGCATATTTAATCGATTTTATTAGTATTTCTTTTATAATTACTATATCTATACTAATATTATAAAGAGGTAAAGTTTGTGAATTTGTGACATGATAGGGACATCTCAGGTCCTCTCAGTCTCAGGTCTCCTACTGGTCCGATTTGAAAAATTCTTTCAGTGTTATATAGATCATTTATCGAGGAAGGTTATATGCTATATCATACCGCTAAGACCAATAGGAGTAGAGCACCAATGAAGAATTTTCAAAATCCTTTTATTTTTCCTTTTGAGAACTTCCGCTACGTGTTAGCCCTAAGTAACTATTCCATGCGGACGAAGTCGCGGGCAGAAGCTAGTTGTAATATAAAACAACTAAGGATAAGTACTCTATCCACTATTTATACTATGTTGTAGGTGCGGGTGATGTCAGCGGCTATGGCTAGTGAAGCATTATTGGCGAGACTCTCGTGGGCGGCTTCTGTGCGAGCCACCGAGCACGCACAACGTCGAGCCGCAGCGGCCGCTACGCGACGACACCTACGACTGGCACTCATCTTTGCCATACCGGTAAGGTTCTAGAATATTCTCCAGCAACCGATTGACTAGATATCATCTCACCTACATATATTGAAAGGATAATTGCTCAATTTAATCAAATCGAAAATGAACGTCAGTCTGTCAGTATTTTTAATTTAATTTAATTTTTATTAAAAAAAAAAGACGTAGCCAAATAGATGAAGCCATTCTGAAGTGATCTGCAGGCATACATTCGATAATTGATTTTTATCTATATAAATTACTAGCGGGCCTGGCAGACTTTGTCCCGCCCTGATTTATACAAAAATCCTTGACAAATTATATACTAAAACCTTCCTCAAGAATCATTTTATCCACTGGTGAAAACCTCATAAAAATCCGTTCAGTAGTTTTTGAGTTTATCGCGAACAGACAGACAGACGCGGTAGGCGACCTTGTTTTAAACTATGTAATGATATGAATTATGGTATTGAGACAGAAAGTAAATTTACTAAAGAGATAGGTTGTTACAGTCTTTGTACGACTAACAAGATAGGTTATAGTCTTTCTATTTTTATTTTTTTTATAGTAGCACGGCAAAATGACTGCACTGTGCCTGATGGTAAGCACAGTACAATCCAAAAACAATGGCGACCACCGAGTGATACACTATCCATTGCGGGTCGCCGCTGTCATGCCGGCCTGCGAAATGCTGGATATGCACAGGCTGATCCCGAAACGCGACCCGCAGAAGCGAATCACTATGACGGGTTTTTTCGCCATATACATGGTGGTTGCGACCCAGTCAGGCTGTAAAACCCTACCACCCCGCTTTCGCCATTGCCTCGCTCGTTATTCAGCAGGGTGCACCACGTGCAGGTGATGTTGGCTTGAGTGTTTCAAGTGTTAGATGTTATTCGACACCCCTTACACCCCAAAACACCCCTTACACCCCCTTTCTAGGTTCTCTTTTAGGCATTTCACTGTCGCTATTGGTGATTTGTGAACATATACTGAATATCTGTTTGATGTCGTTTCAGTGGTTCATATCAAACTATTTATATCGTCTAAGCATATTGTATACCTCAACGAGCTCTGCCACAATCTACACATCAACAGCAGGAGCATTCGCACTAACGTTTGGAGCTGTCTTCGCTCAAGTACCGAACGATCGGTTCACACTGTCTAAATGCCTCGCTATATTACTCACAGCATCGGGATTGGTATGTAGACTGGATGTTTATAAAACAATTTTACAAAACGAATCAGTGTAGTTTCTATGGTTATTTTGTCTTTTAGGTTGTTCTCGGTCTGGCAGAGAGTCACCAAAGTAATTGGATAGCGGTTCTAGCAGCACTGGGCTCTGCTTTATCTTATTCTGTACAGCTTCTACTATACCGAAGAGAGTTGAGACGTGGTAATGGAATTAACACTCCTTTACTCGTTGGTGAGTAAACAAATCGTTCTGGTTATAATTATTTTACAATTTGAATTGTAATTTTGTACTTGGAATAATATTGCAATCAGTGGACATAAATTATTCATTAAAAAAACGTTTAGTTACAGAATATAAAATTATTTTATGTGTGTTAAATGTACCTATAGGCATTAACTATAAAATGAGAAACTGTTTCACAATTCCTTATACTTCAAGTGTACAAAATTTTATTTAATGCATTCGATTTTATTTTTTAGAAACGTTAAAAGTCATGTTTATAATGTCTATATCGTATCATTTCTTAAATAGTACACACTTCCAGTATACAAAAATTTGTTAAAGTCAGTAGAAGAAACGAATTAACAATTTCTTAAAATAGGAGTTGGGTATCCGGCGCCCTCACTGACCGAACGAAACGCAACGATGCAAGCACTGTTACTTCACGTCGGTTTTCTGGGAGAGGGTGGTACTCCCACCGACGAGCCGACCCATTCATGCTAAAAGCAGTAGTAGCTTCATCACGACCAGGGTTTTTTTTATATATATATATATATTTTTTTGCCTACCAGTCTTCTAGCAGACTATTATGCCATTGTTGAGTAGTTAATAGTATTACAAGTTCTTCTTCCATTCCATCCTTGGCAACCAGTCTTCTAGTAGACTATTGCTGCCATTGTCAAGTGAGTATCGATATTACAAGTTTCTTGATATAATTTCAATGAACTAACAAGATGGTGGCCATCTTTTTAGAACTTTCCATGAAGTTTTTGTGGCATCTCATTTATGGTCCGTGGTATGGTAGTTTCCATTCGCTTCACTTATGCACAATAAACAAACTATATTACATAAAACACGGTCAATTTTACACAATATAGAGTCAAGTAACACAAGATTATAGATAAAAATAAAGTCCACTACATGACAGACCAAGATCCAGCCAAAAACTCCACCACCAGGATTTTAAACTTTTTTTTTATGTCATAGGAGGCAAAAGAACAGGTGGGTCACCTGATGTTAAGTGATCACCAGCGTTCATAGACACTTGCAGGGGAGTCGCAAGTGCGTTGCCAGTCTGTGTTAGGGGAGAGAGGAAGGGAAGGGGAGCGGAGGTGGGACTCCGGCGCTCTCACTGACCGAACGAAACGCAACAATGCAAGTACTATTACTTCCAGTACTACAGCACTACTACCAGTAATAACTTCGGCGTGGCTCTACCACCTACAAAAACTAAACTATGGACATTTTATACTGTGATGGCTTAATTAACAGCGTGTTCGGATATCGCGTCAATTGACGTAGGTTTGGATCGTTGCAACTGAGTAGGTACATTCGGTGAAGGAACACACCGTGATGTAACCATAGAGCATGGTGGTAGGGACTTTTCCTAAATCCTCCTATGTAGCTAGCTAACACCCTCAAATTGAATTTCTGTCGTCAAGCACCTGTTCTTGTTCTCCGGCAGATGCACCTAAATGCCAATTACTCTCTAGCTTTAACGTGTTGTTTGGCATCTTAGACCACACCGTCTTTCAACATCAAAGGGGAGATGGTAGGGTTTTAAAGCCCGACTGAGTTGCGACCACCATACATGTAGCAAAAAAACCCGTAATAGTGATCCGTTCTGCGCGTCGCGTTTCGGGATCAGCTCATGCATATCCAGTAGTGAATGACTTTCGACGTGGCTCAAGTACCGGTGAGATGATTAACACTGGTCACCTCTGGACACCGACGGAGGTTGTTCGATCATGCAGGCCGGCATGACAGCAGCGACCGGCGAGGGATAACGCATCTCTCGGTAGTCACCATTGTTTTTGAATTGTACTATGCTCAACATCAAACACAGTGCAGTCACGTTGCTGTGGTACAATAATAAAAAAAAATGACATTTTGGTGAAATTTTAAAGCCTATAAAGTATTAAAAAAATTTGTGTACCTCACACGATGTAGCCATGGAACTTTAAAAAAGAAAGCAAGAACTTCACTTCGGAGTTTTTGACTGGATCTTAGAATTTCCTGTAGTGGACTTTATATTTAATTAATAGTCTTCTGTTATTTGACACTATATTATTTAATATTGGTGATGATTTATGTAATATAGTTTGGTTATTGTGCACAGGCGAAGTGCGAAGAAATAAAGTATTATTACATAGTAATGTAGCATGGATTCTGATTTGCCAGAAAAACTCCCTGGAAAGTTTTAACAAGATGGCCGCCATTTTGTTAGTTCATTGAAACGATCTCAAGAAATTGGTAATATCATTACAAAATGGTGTAACAAGTGTAACCAGTTTTAAATACGTTCATGACACGTATTCGTATATAGCCTACTATAATCTACTACAGGATTGGTTGCCAAAAACAAAATGGAGACAAAAGTTTCCCTTCAAAAACATTTAATTGACAGTCCACCGGGCAAATCACTCGAATACCACTTTTTTGTGTATATTGATGTAAGTTATGGGTATACAGGGGGTGTCGGTTGTGTCTGCTTGGTAGCAGCTTGGCCTCTTGGCGGAGCCCTATCTGCTGTAGGACTCGAACGTGCCACGTTACCAGCGCCTCCGGTCACAGCATGGTTATTGCTCGATGCAACCCTCGGCCCTTTGCTGCTCGAGTCACTGTGGCTCTGGTAAAATCTATATATATAATGAATTGAATAAGTTAAACATTATGATACGTAACGACCTAAGCAATTGTAAACTTAAGCTATTTATTACTTTGTAATTTTATCTAAAGTCGTATCTTGGAATTTTTGACTGTTTTTATGAAGTACCAGCTTCTCCTCGCGATTTCGTCCGCGTTGTATAGTTGCTTTGCTTTGAAACTCTCAAAAGTAAAAAAAAATACCCCGATTTTGAAACATTCTTCATTGGTACTATGCTCTTGTTGGTCTTAGCGTAATGATATATAGCCTATATCCTTCGCCGAAGCTATCTGACACCGAAATAATTTCTCAAGTCGGACCAGTAGTTCCTGAGATTAGCGTATTCAACCAAACTCTTCAGCTTTATAATCTATTTAAATAAAAATGAATCGCAAAATATGTTGCTAAGCTCAAAACTCGAAGACGGCTGGTCCAATTCGAGTAATTTTGGATTTGATTTATATCTTGAATTCGAGGAAGGTTTTTATGGATAGAAAAATTACACGGAAAAACCTAAATATCAGTTTTCTTTTTCTGTGATTGTGAACGCAACTCCAAATTGCTATTAACAACTTGAACGCATCCGTAATTACGATGGTTTTATTCAATTTTGAGTTGATGTATGTAATTTTACTACAGTTCGCTTTAAAATTTTCGCTTTCTCAATTTGTATTCCGCAAAAACGAACAGTCTCTATGGGGTAGCATAGCAAAATGTCCCATATGTTGGTATGTATGTACTAAAAATATAGGCGAAGAAAAAAAAAATCATATTAAGGCGAAACGAAGTTCGCGGCGGCAACTAGTATTAGATAAGAAAGTTATAAATGACCATCGTTTTGTGTCTAAAAATGTAATGTAATTTTTTTGATTCGTCGTAAGTTTTCATAAGTGATTAAATTAAAACAAAGAAAATATCTTTAACGGTCTTTCCTATTTGAAACTTTTCTAGTTATATGGCTTTCATCTCTCCTCATGCTAATCTATTACTCCTTAATATTCTCAATGTCATTGGTGCTATTTTCAAACCGAATGGACTAAATAAGTACATGGAACGGAAAAGAAACGTAATAATGTTGTAGGGGCATATCGTTGACGTCACCGCAGACGGCGACGAGCCTGTTGGGCGTGGCCGCGCCGCTGGCTGCGTGCGCGGACGTGTGGAGGGGCACCGCGGGGCCGAGCGGAGCGTGGCGCGGCGCCGCCAGCGTGCTCGCGGGCGCCGGGTGGGCGGCCGCCTCGCTCCGCGCCCCCTCGCACCTCACGCCCTTCACCTCGCTCACCGACCGGCTCCGAGCCGTTGATACCTTCTCGTGAGTTCCATTTTTAAACTATTCCAAAAGGAGGTTCTCAATTCTATTTTTGAAGTGAAACCTCTTTAGAATCGTTATGATTTCAAACCGGATGCAACGGAAAAACGACAGGTGAGCGACAAAAAAATCATATTAAGGCGAAACGAAGTTCGCGGCGGCAACTAGTATTAGATAAGAAAGTTATAAATGACCATCGTTTTGTGTCTAAGAATGTAATGTAATTTTTTTGATTCGTCGTAAGTTTTCATAAGTGATTAAATTAAAACAAAGAAAATATCTTTAACGGTCTTTCCTATTTGAAACTTTTCTAGTTATATGGCTTTCATCTCTCCTCATGCTAATCTATTACTCCTTAATATTCTCAATGTCATTGGTGCTATTTTCAAACCGAATGGACTAAATAAGTACATGGAACGGAAAAGAAACGTAATAATGTTGTAGGGGCATATCGTTGACGTCACCGCAGACGGCGACGAGCCTGTTGGGCGTGGCCGCGCCGCTGGCTGCGTGCGCGGACGTGTGGAGGGGCACCGCGGGGCCGAGCGGAGCGTGGCGCGGCGCCGCCAGCGTGCTCGCGGGCGCCGGGTGGGCGGCCGCCTCGCTCCGCGCCCCCTCGCACCTCACGCCCTTCACCTCGCTCACCGACCGGCTCCGAGCCGTTGATACCTTCTCGTGAGTTCCATTTTTAAACTATTCCAAAAGGAGGTTCTCAATTCTATTTTTGAAGTGAAACCTCTTTAGAATCGTTATGATTTCAAACCGGATGCAACGGAAAAACGACAGGTGAGCGACAAAAATGAGTAGGATGAAGCCGGCTTTCATTTTTAAACAAATAAATTTTGTAGTTATCCTACCCTTGTTATATATATTCATCTCATTATTTTGTCGATTTACTGAAGTTTCACTTCTATCACGTGTGAATCGCATACACACCTTTTTTTTCAGTGTAACTTTTTTAGAGACGTTGTGTCTGGGATTTTATGAAACGAAAAAGAGACAGCTATTAATGTATGGGTGACTGGTTGAACACTCACAATATTGATAGAGGGTGATCAGGTATACTTATTATAAATCAATTTAAAAAATAGGTACTTAATATTTGCTTAATAATATCAAGAAATACTAAAATGATATTCAATTTGTTTATGTAAACGCGAGCACGTGTAAGATATACCGACGCGATGCGATCACTTGACTGACCATTCAGTGTGCGTGCTCCCGCGCCCCGCTCCCTTGGCTCCACGTACTCAATCCTGAACGTTACATAAAGTTAAGGTTATTAACTCCGAATGCACCCTCACGATTTCACGACCCTCGTACATTGAATGTAAGTTATTGAATCATATCCCTATACCTAGGTATCATATCTTTATGTTTCAATGTTATATCCATACTTTTAAAAGTCTTAGAACAAACTTCAATTAAGGTTCCTTTTGTTGTTTATTAGTATTAGGTTCGCAGTTCGGAGTTGTGTTTTTTAAACATTTATTATCTCGACACTTCGTCATTTATAAACCGATTTGGATTTTTTTTATTGGAAAGAGGGTATCCATTTCCAAGAGGGTTCCATTTTAATTTCATTAGCAGTGGCTTTTCGATTTCAAAGATATACAAAAGAACTCCTCAAAAACTTCCAAAGATTGAGATATTCGTAATTTGATAACATTCCAGGACTAAATAATGACATAATTGCGGTCCAGGACTTGCTGGTGGATTGTTTAGAGTAAATTTTGAGGCCAGGTATATTTGTTAAAATTTTATGAAGTGAAAACTAGCCTAATTTAGCCTACTTGTGCAACCTCGATAAACGAAGAAGCAACATTAAAAAGAGACAAGCATATACATCTATAGCATTTAACATGCGAGAGAATGAGATATAATACATTATACACAGTGTTTCTTATATTCGCTGTCTCCTTATTATACCAGGTGTTAGGTTTAGTTGCTTACAGTATTCTAAGAGATGAAAGTTCATTTAACATGCGAGAGAATGAGATATAATACATTATACACAGTGTTTCTTATATTCGCTGTCTCCTTATTATACCAGGTGTTAGGTTTAGTTGCTTACAGTATTCTAAGAGATGAAAGTTCATGGGCACATTTAACATATAAAATAATAATATCAAAACAAATACTAATAAACAACAAAGATAACGTAAATTACAGTTTGTTCTAACACTTTCAAAAGTATAAACACAATCGTAATAAGCCTAGGTGCAATGACCGGTACTGAAAGCTGCAAGGGGCGACCCGGAGTTAATAACCTTCAATAATAAAACAGACAGTAAACCCTTTTATTTTGTTCATGCCGTTCCCAGGTTCACTTTCAAGTGATCCTACAGTCATTGACACTGCTTCAACATAGACGCGTAGAGGAATGCGTATAATTTTTGTATTTTTCTAGATAATTAGGTTAATTATAAAGCACCTATTTTTTAAATTGGTTTAGAACGAGAATCGAGTGCAGAGTATCCTCCATAAGTATTGTTACTGTCTAAACTTTCAACATGTATATTCCGCTGTTTAATACTTGCTCTGGTGTGAATAATGTACGTGTGTGTGTATGTTTTACAAAACCTTGAAAATAAATATATCACTGCTTGAAGCCACAAGCAGAAGATAGATTAGTTATAAGAAATTGCTAGGGAAATAAAAATGTTGAATATTATTGTTTCTTTGACAGACCAATCAGGAACATTTCTGATTTAGACGAGCAAACAGAAGCGTTGATGTCTTCGGATGAACTGACGTAGCATCGTCTCCCACGATCACTGTTTTGAGATACACAACACACGTGTGACCATCCAGTTTTTTTGTTTAAAAAAACTGTTGTGGCTGATAAGTGTAGTCTTATTTAGTCTTGTGTCACTAAATTGTATTTAAATTTCCACAATGAAGATCTGTAAAGATTACTTCTATGTTTGTAAAATTTGACCGTTCCGATAATGTTTAAAAAGTTGAATTAACCTGTGTATTATTTAAATAAGCTTTTTAAACATCTCAGCATAAATAGTTGTATACCAGGTGAGATTAGTGTCTCATGTTTATAGTTATGTAATAGATTAATTTGTACAATATAATAATTATTTCAGTCAGTGTATGATATTAATTTGACATCACACACACATCCTATCATATTAAATAGTATAAAGTAAATATCTATACCAATATTATAAAGAGGTGAAGTTTGAGAGTTTGTGACGATGTAGGGGGTAATATATCTACTAAACCGATTTTGAAATTTGCAAAGTAAGTCGTAGAAAAAACAGTCTAACGAAAACGTTTCTTACGAACGCTGCCGTAACAATGAGAGATTGAATTGAGTTTCAGAGAAAAGTTGTAGAGCTTGATAATGCCTACAAAAAAGTCAGCGACAGCATATATCTAACTTTTATATTTAAGTCACAAAAAGTAGATTTTTTTATAAATGTTTACCGCCCAATGATGTGGGCACGGGGCAACTAGTAAAGTATAACGTAAATTATGTGAATTAATATATGTAATTGGTTTTCCAAAATGGCTTTATTCGGACGAATTTTTAATCAATGGGATGTGATGATGTGGACTTTCCAAATTTTTCTAGTTGTTATTTTTGCTATGAAAAACAAGCAGGATTACTCTCTTACCGAAATCTATAAATCTGTTTTATAATATTAACTCTATGTGATGTCAAATTAAGGTGATGTCTTTAATAAAATAAGCTTAATAGTATTAACCACTGAAACCATTGCTGAACTAATCCGAGTGCCCGTGTATTTGATATGATATAGCTAAGCGATACACTGCAATTATTGGTTTCTTAAGTTATGGTTAAACTTTTCCATTTAAATGCCACACCAATGTCTAAATTTAATTCTGTCTACCTATCTGTTAACTTTAAATACAATCAGCTATGGATCAATCACATTAAAAGGGTATAGGCTACTTTTGATTTTGAATTACAAGAAAACCAACAGATGATGTATCAAGGAAATAACTATTTATTAATATTTAAAAAAAATACGTGTATATAGTATACACCGTGATTGTTTAAATAGTGACAACCATAAATTGTGTGATAGTTCATGGTCACATTTAACATATAATATAATAATATCAAAACAAATACTAATAAACAAGAAAGATATCCTAAGCTAAAGTCTGTTCTAAGACTCTCAAAATTATGGGTACAAAATTAAATATACCTAGGTTGAATTACCGGTGACAAAACCTACGAGCGGTGTCCCGGAGTTTATAAGCTTCGATAATAAAATTGACAATAAACCCTTTTGTTTATTCAAACTTCGAAAAATTATCCTTTTTTAGTTGGTTGGCTTCACTTTTACTACACTTCGACGGTCACTGACACTGCTTTAAAATATACTGGTAGAGGATTGACTATAATTTTTGTATTTTATAGATAATTAGGTCAAATATTAAGCACCTATTTTTTAAATTGATTTAGAATGGGTATCGAGTACTTAGTATCTTGTAAAAATATTGGTAATGAGTAACCATTCACATAGTATATTATGACAAAAGAAATTGTTAAATCTGACACTAAAGCCTTATGTTTTAATCATCAGTAATACTTTGGCCTTATATTAATTTAATAGACCGATGTACTGTTTCAAATTAGTGATGAAACTGTTGCCCTAAAAATGGGTTAAAATCATTAAATCTACAATATAAATAGTGCAATGCTAACTTGAAACACTGTTTTCGGACAAACTGAGAGAGATAACTATACCGTAGATGATATTGCACAATAAGGCAAGGTATTAGAGGTGTCAGCTTGATAGAAATAATGAAAGAAGACTTATAGAACTTAACCTATTAGTATTTGTTAGAAAGCATCTTCCTTTCATATTGCAAAATGCTCACGGGCACTGATGTTATCACTTTTGTAAGTATTAGTATGCAATGAGAATATACTGAGTGTTCTGTGGACACAAGATAATCTAAATGTAGCATTTAAAATATAAATAAAAATATCTTACCATTAAGTAATAATAACCATTCCATTATATTTATCTTTTTTGTTTCATGATCGTGCAATATGTTGATGATAAACTATTTCATAAGTTTGTTCACTTGTGCCTTTTCAACTTCATAATTCGTATTTAATTTTAATAAATTTATTGTTGTGTCCAATACCTTAGCAGGTAGGAGTACGAATAAAGACCACAATACAGCAGGCCTACAAAAAAAATTAAATCACTACTAGGAGTCTTTTCAAGTTCTGAATGCCATAGATTATTTTTAATCAAATCTCAAAATGGTGTACATTATTAGAGTAAAATATAAGATATAATTTATTGTCAGTGCTATAGTTATAGAATATAAGAATTTTAATTAACCACTGCTGAGCAGCGTATATGGAACTCTCACCGCCAGGATGGGTAGGTATCTGAAAGATACCCCATTACATGCACTGATATTCAGTTTGTTATATTTTTGACGTTATATAGCTATTTAATTTAGAAGTTTTGACTAATGCGAATTAAGCTCGTTACATGAGTCTCATGAGATGGCAATATACCTAGTCTTTACTCTTTAATTAACGACATACTGAAACTGAAAATGCACGAGTATGAACCTAACCAGTGAATAGGAAAATTTATAATGTTATTTTATTTGAAGAAAAATGTTTGTAATAAAGTAAATAAAATGTGTATAAATCACAAAGAAGTTTTATTAGTTATACCTTCAAGATCAGATGTAAGAAGTTTTAAATCTAAAGAGGCCTAATGTGGAGATATGATACATCATAACTGTTTTTACTTTTGCACCTTATAATTTTTTAATCGCCCCTATAATACAATTATGACATCAACGAACGTTCTTAATTATAAGGCATAGCAAGGATTTTAGCTGGAGAGCAATGGGTGACGAAGAAGCATTTTTTTTATATATCATAGGAGGCAAACGAACAGGCGGGTCACCTGATGTTAAGTTATCACCGCCGTCCATAGACACTAGCAACACCAGAGGAGACGAAAGTGCGTTGCCAGCCTGTGTTTGGGAAGGAAGGGGTAGTGGAGTGGGGAGAGGAGGAGAGAAGAGAAGGAAGGAGAGGTGGGCCTCCGGCGCTCTCACTAACCAAACGAAACGCAAACAATGCAAGCACTGTTACTTCACGTCGGTTTTCTGTGAGAGGGTGGTATGGGCGCGCCGACCCATTCATGCTGAAATCAGTAATAGCTTCAGCGTGCCTCTATCACCTTCAAGTCAAGCTGACTTTGGTTTTGGATACAACGTTGATGGACGTGGTTCGAATTCTTGCAGCAGAGTCGGAACTTCCGGTGAAGGAAAACATCGTGGTGAAACTATAGCTCTGTGGTAGGATTTCTTCTAAATCCGTCTGGAGTAGCTATCACCTTGAATTTGTAAATATGTCGCCAATCACCAAATAGGGGTGATGAGAGAGTTGAACTTGAAAGCTAGACCTTTATCTGGGTTTAGGCAGTTATCATATCAAACCACATCGTAGTATATCAGGTAAGTTTACGGTGTAACGATAAAACTTACAAAATATAAAACGTTCCATCATCATGATAATTGTCATAAAAATCAATCCTTCAGCTTCGGCTTGTATATATAATCTTGCTAAAAAACGGCAACTTTAATAAGCAACAGTTTATTACGTTTCACTCTTCCTTTTTGGACCACATTAACCCAATAAGAAGGAAAAACAGTAGCTGCTCTCAAGCCGTGCTGGTTAAGCTTATGTTCTTAAAAATGATAGTGCAATATACAATCACAAAACTGATATATTCCTTGAACGGTGGTAGAGCTACGCTGAAGCTACTATTGGTTTCAGCATGAATGGGTCAGCTCGTCCGGGGTAGTACCACCCTCTCACAGAAAACCGACGTGAAGTAACAGTGCTTGCATTGTTGCGTTTCGTTCGGTCAGTGAGAGCGCCGGAGGCTCACCTCCCCTTCCCTCTTCCCTTACTCCCCCTTTCCCCCAAAACAGGTTGGCAACGCACTTGCGCCTCCCTTGGTGTTGCAAGTGTCTATGGACGGTGGTGATCACTTAACATCAGGTGACCCACCTGTCCGTTTGCCTCCTATGATATAAAAATAAAAAATAAATGACTTTTTCTTTTTTTTCGAACTGACTACGCTATTGACCCAGCAAGGTCTTAACAGCTTCACCGGACTACCGTATTCCTTGACATTACTTAGCTTTTCTAAGACAATAACGATAGGAATAATAAAAGTGTCTGCATTGACATTTAGTACGGAGAAACTGTGAAAGCCCCATCAAGCTAATAAGCATATAGTGAGCTCAAAAAAAAGCGTTATCAAATTTATTGTGACTGATTTTAAACTACCCACTAAAATTATACCCTTTGACACGCATTACAGAATAAAACCTTAACAGATAAAACTACATAATAGGGATAACAATTTTTCCGAAAAATAAATCCGATTTATAGTCTATGTAATCGATTCCAGAAGAAATTGAAGTTTAAAAGACTAATTATTCAAATATTGATCAGTCAATTTTTTTTAAAACTTATTTGTATAAATAGTCGATTTTTCATCGTTTTATAAGTTAAGTTAACATGGTTTCGGTTCGGATAGTTTAAACTTGCGGAACAAAGAAAGCGCGAGCACTGTGCTGGCGTTAATACGTAAGTACCTTATTATGATATTATTGAAGTGAAACTTCTTTATTGACGTAGAGAAGAATTTTAGAGCATGTAAAAACGTATGTAACGTTTTTCGGTTACGCGCCATGTATATTTCCAAAAGTGTGCTCACAATGATCAGATTCTTTGGAATGTAAACCATATATTTAAGTTATCATAAGCCATTATTTTCAAAAATATATAATAACGATAACAATAATAGTAATAATTCTATTATAATTAATGAAATATAATTGATGAAATGCTATTATAATCTTAGTAAAATAATTGAATTATTTGTATCAATGTTTATAATAATAAAAGCCTTTTGCTTAAACTTTATCTAATTTAGCTTTATTTAACCAATTTCTGTAAAGTTGTAAATATAGTAGAACATTTTTCGAAAAATGATGTCATAAAGAAGTGTCACTTCTTACGTGTGTACGTACATATACATACACGCACATATTTTTTTCCTAACTTTTTATTGGTCTCTGTAATAGCATAATGATTATGAAAATGTTCATTTTCCTTGTTTAAAAAAATGTGTATTCCAAGGCCTAAAGTAGATATGTAGAAGTAATTTAAAAATCTGTATATCTACATTTAAAATGGTAGCATTAGCCATCCTGCAAGAAAACAAACCTAAATAAAGGGAATGGAGGTCATATAACCATCTATCGTGTTTATGATTAAGTTAAGTAAGTGTCCCATATTGTATGTTGAAGTAAATGTCAATTTTTTTATGGTTTTATCAAAGTTAAACTTTTTTTTTAATTGCTTCAACTTCTTTCATCCACCTATTGCATGTCCCATTACAAACAGCCATGGAGAAGGAATAAAGTGAAAGGCGCTCAGCAGAATAGCCAAGTCCAATATAGTGGCACCCATAACTCAATTTAAAAAGATTTAAATAAATATTGTGCTCATTTTTGAACATGTGTCTATTATCCGAATGATTTCATTTATTTTGTATCCGTATTATAATACGCGGATTGAAATTAAAAGATATAGTTGGATATCTTGTCCACTATTAATATCCCATTATCATTCTCATATTTCAATTATTAGGTTAAGATTAAAGTCGCGAGTTTGATACTCTAAATCGAATAAGTTTCTGAAAATTTTCAGTTAAATGCCTAGGATCCGAAAAAAAGTTTCACGTGCATGGTTGTTTCATAAAACCACACCTTATTTTTTATCTAGATAGGTAAAATCTAATCACAATTTTATTGATCTACTACTACTACCATCTACTGATTCGATATATTGTTTTTTTTGCACCAATCTTCTAATATGTTATTACTTTGTTAATATGTTATTGCGATAATTTCAATGAACTAACATGATGATAGCCATCTTGTTAGAACTTTCCAGGAAGTTTTTATGGCAAGTTAGAATCCATGATCCGTGGTATTATTTCCGATACACTTCACTTTTACACAATAACCAAACTATATTACGTAAAACACCACCAATATTACAAAATATAGAGTCAAATGACATAAGATTATGAATAAAATATAAAGTTCACTACATGACATTCCAAGACCCCGCCAAAATCTCCTTCGATACGTTGTTTTACTGATAAAATATTTTTTTTTTGTCTTCAATTCATTAGTTCGATATCAAAATAACATCCCTACTACATAACCTAAAACGTTGTTTAGACTGTTTTACAGCATGTCAACATTGAATTTTTGGTAATAAATAAGCTCTTATATATTGCAAGATATAGCCGAAATGTCAACAAATACTCGTTTATTTGTAAGTAATCTCCCAGACAATGTTGATCAAAGTGATTTAGTCAACGCTTTCTCAACTTATGGTGAAATAGCCAGTGTAGATTTAAAAACTAAATCAACTACACCAGATGAACACAAAAAGTTTGCGTTCATTACACTCATCGCTTCAAATTATGATATCGAATCATGTAAGTTTCAATTCGCTCTTTGAGTTATAATATAAAGTTATTGAAACTACAATCTAAGGATCTCCTTTACAGGTATCAAACACTTTTCTAACGAAGACTATAAAGGTAACAAACTGTACGTAACACGAGCCCGTGAAAGTTTTTTGGAAAGTAAAGAGAACAAGCACAAAAGAAAGAAACTTTAAAGGTATATACTTTTTAAATTTTATAACAATACAAACCTAAATTTCCCTGATGGTTAATAATACTATTCATAACCAATTTGTAATTGTGTTGATGGGCCAAATGTAGAGCATCCTTAATGCTCCACACTCGCCAACAGCTTCGTAACAATTATATTTGCCTGTTAACATAGGAACACATGAGACAGCATATATATGCTATAGCACATACATCTAGACTTATTGGCGAATTTCCCTACTAAGCCATATAAATATGTAGTTATGTAAATTTTTTAAAGTGCACAACAAAAAAGTTACATCTGGCTTTAATCATTGGCTATATATTACTAACATTATGGATTAAAACTGAGAATTACAATTGGCACTTCTAGAGTATGTTCCCAATATTAGATACTAAATTACAAAATCTCATGAACCAGGCAACAGCCCAAACCGAGGTGTACTGCACACCCTTGAGCTAGTTGTCAAAATAAAATCGGCTGAGTGCCTTACGAACTTGTCTTAGTAGTCCAGTGAAACTGTTAGGACCTTGAAAGGTCAATAGCATAGTCAGTAAAAAAAAGATACTAAATTTATTTTGATTATTAGAACATTAAATACTTCAATTTCATTAAATATATCAAACTTATCAGGTATAATATCAGAGCAATTCGAGTTTACAATTATTTTAACTTCCAAGCATTTTAGTTCTTAATAAGAAGGAATTAAATGAATTTTTAATTGTATTCACAATAACCGGTAATACTATTTCTAATATTAATATATTCTGTTCCTTTTACAATAAAAACAGATTTTTCTTAGATCACGATTTCTAATATGGTAAATATTCTTTGTTTGGTTTGATTGGCATATACATTATATTTAGTGAAAACCTTCATTTGAAATGATAACCATAGTTTCACTTAAAATATACAGACACCATTCCCTACCTGTTTATATGACTCTATCATAAATATTGCAGAATGATTCGTCTGAAATTGAAAAATTACCTAAAAATAATATTCTATTTAAATCTGAAGAAAAATTTAACCCGAGAAAAAGAAAATTACTAGATAGCCATACAACTGGTAAAACAGAAAATGAAGCGAACATCAAAATTAACAAACATTCTATACAACAAAACTCTACAAAACCACAAACTGATAATAAAGAATGTACTGAGATATTGTCAGAAGAGCAGAAGAAAAAAATTGACTCGGAAAAAAAACGAATAGAGTCAATGAAAATGAAAAGACAGGAATTCAAAAACAAGAAAATGATAATAAAAACTGGATTGACAAGTGTGGTGAGTTATAATAATATTCCTCTCAAAGTAGATTTTGTACATAGGTAAAATTGTATAAAGAACTTTTGTAGAATTTACAATAGGGTACTAGGGGGTTTTTATTTTGGGTATTGTCCATTTTTTAGGATAATCTTAAATTCATCCAAATACATAAAAAAAACACTTCAGGATGCCAACATATAGATATTAATTACTTGGACCCAGTGGCAGTCAACATTTTAAATGAAATATATTTTGTGATTTTATTCATTTAACAATTTTAATGCACAAATATTGATGTAAAAATCTCAAACTTAAATTATAGGCATTAAATATCTTAATGTGATATCTTCTATAAATGACGAACGCCAGCTGCATGCACGAAAAGCATGACTCATTGTCACGCTTCGCCTAATTAAGAATTATTCTTAAAAATAGTAATTGATTAAACCCCAATGTGAAATACTGACAAACATATTTACTTATAGGACAAAGTACAAAATAAAAAAATATTATTTTCTGATTCTGAAGATAATGTAATAGAATCTATTAATGGTTACAATCCAGACCAAACTGGGCCACATAAGAAGGATTTATTTGATGAGAATGACAGTGAAGATGATGTAAATTTCGAAATTAAAGAACACTTTGAGGGCAAGGAAGGACAGAAGGTACGTCAAGTCATTTTCTTTTGCATTTACTAAATATGTATATCTCTTATTGGTATACTAATACTTATAAACAGGTTTTAGATTTACAATCAAGATATAAAGCAGATAAACGTTTTATATTAGATGAAAGATTTGTTGAAGATAAAGAATCTGAAAATGAAGAAGAAGAGAAGGAGAAGTGTGATGTCGACAATGAAGAAGTTGAATTAGAACAAACTGATGAAAAAATTAAACAGCTGAATATATTACAAGATGTGCTGGGTGTCACCATAAAGACTAAATCCAATGAACAAGACAATAAAAAGTCAAAGTATGTATACATATTTTCTAGTGATCATCTAGTGTAGCTATACTCAACCTTATACAAAGGCCTGCCGGGTCTTTGTAGTTGTCCCACCAAATTATACATATTTTTCAATTATTTTAAACTTCGTGCCCATCAGAAAAACTATGAGCATGTTGAGTAAATTAAATAGATTCCAGATAATCCGATTGCAATGCTTGCAATGCGTTGCTTATGATATAATGGTTATACGCTTATAGGATGCATGTTTTATAGGACAACCATTTTTCACTACATTGATATGTTGTTAATTTGAAATTACGTTTTTTTATTTAATACCTAAATATTTGTAGTTTGCAGCATGTGACACAATGAGTGAAACATGTTTGTAGGCTGTTTAAAAAAAAGGTTGAGTATCACTGATCTAGTGATAGAATTTTGATCATAATTCATAACCTTTTTAAGTTGCAATACAAGGAAAAAAAATACCCTTTTAAAAAAAATTACTGATTGTTATAATGATAATCATATGAATATTGATAGTAAATATAAAACACTCAAGGTTGCTTAGTATCTATTAAACTTGTATCTATTACTTGTACTTAACTGTTTTGTTTCTACTTACTTATCTTTATATATAAATTTCTTCTGTACATGTGTATGTCACTGAACTCCTCCTAAACAACTGGACTGATTTTGATGAAATTTTATGTTCGTGTTCGAGTGGATCCGAGAATGGTTTAGATTCACAATTGGACCCAGTAGGTGGCGCTGGGGTTGATTTTGAGATTTTTTTAAATTATCAAGGCAGGACAACGTCCGCCGGGCCCGCTAGTATAATATAGATTATAAACATAGATAGAATATGGAATGTAAAATTGAGATATTTTTGTATTTCAGGATTAAAATGGGTATGTTTCGATATGACCCATCACAACCAGAACATGCAAGATTCATAGTTCCCGCAGAAGATAATAAACAAGAGGTGCAGAAGAAAAATAAAAAAAAGCGAAAGGATAAAAAAGAAGAAAATATTCCAGAAATACAGCCAGTAGTAGAGACAGTAGAAGTTTCAAAAGAACAATTTTATAAAGTTAGTGAAACACTTAAAGAAACTATCGCTCAACCCACAACCTTTAGTTTACGAAGTCTTTTCACTAAGAGTAATGATTTAGAAACAGGTAATTTACCATGTTTGTTTAAACACAATTTAATTTAAAAATTAAAAAATATTAAGGAGTTTATTCTTTTACAGAATCACAGGATCAAGATACAAACTATATACCTATTACACAGAGTAAAAAGACGAAAGTAAAAAACCCTTTAGACCCAGGCGAAAAGAATCCCTTTGTGTATGATTCATCGGATTCTGAGAATGAAGATATTCAGAATGATAATAAAATAGATTCAGTTCCACTGATCACAGAGAATAAGGCAGTATGGAAAGAAAATTTGTTCTTTTCGCATTCTGACCACAGATTAAAGGGTATGTATTTATTGCTTACATCTTAGTCAGTTACACAGAATGTAATATTGACTCTATTTTTTATATGTCATAGGTGGGTCACCTGATGTTAAGTGATCACCGCCATCCATAGACACTAGCAACACCAGAGGAGTCGCAAGTGCGTTGCCAGCCTGTGGTTGGGAGGGAACGGGTGGTGGAGTGGGGAAGGAGAGATGGGCCTCCGGCGCTGTCACTGACCGAACGAAACGCAACAATGCAAGCCCTGTCATTTTATATCAGTTTTCTGCGAGAGGGTGGTACAAACCCGAGCGAACCGACCCATTCATGCTGAAACCAGTAGTAGTATTTGATTATTATGTTTTCCAAGATTCCATCAGAGAAAATAGTGTTAATGTATCCAAGCTTTTATGAAACATTTGGTAGAAAGCATAATTTTAGATATATATATATATTAACATATAATGCAATTTATATGAAAAATAAAATATTGCTAATATACGAGTATTGAGAGACTTATTTAAATTAATAGTTAGTAATTTTGATGTACAGAAGTAATAACACTCCTAATAAAACTTTATTTCAAATTCCCTAATACCAGATTAATACTATAAGCATTATAATTTAATAAACTTAAGTTTTATAATTATATAAATTTATTTCAGATGGATTAGAATTCTTTAACAAAACTATTGAATCAGATACAAAGAAAGAAAGGCGAGAACTGAAATCATTAATGAAGAAGAGAATTTACAACAAAGAGAGAAAGAGTCAGATGTTCCAAAAGAAAATTGGTGGTAGAAAGAAGATAATGAAGAAGAGTTATAGGAAAAAATAATGTGTTTTACCACTTGATAAAATAAAATGCAATGTATTAAAACTAGATCAATATAATTATAATTGCTGTAATTATTTATAAGATAATGTGATTTATCTCTTCTTCCATGTAGGCTTCTTCCTGGCTCCAGGTTGTCCTGGCTTCTTCCTCTCCCTTCTTCTATGATCACGAGTAAGCAAACCAGCTACCTGCATCTTCTCTAACATTTCTTTATCAATAAAACTACGTAACCCCCAAGCGATGCCCCATCTTATAGCACCAGACTGGCCTGAAGGTCCACCTCCAGCTATGTTACATTCAATATCAACACTGTCTTGCATACCAGTGAATATCAGTGGAAACATCACTTGTTCTCTAGACTGGACATCTTCAAAATAAGTTAAGTCTTTACCGTTTATCATAATTTTACCAGATCCAGGGGACCGAATAGTAACATCGCCTCTAGCTTTCTTTCTCAAACATTCATAAGTTGTGATAAAAGCTCTCCCTTCATCATCATAACTGGGCTTAGGTATCTCTAAAGCAAACTTTTGTGAAGTTAGGGGTTTTCGGTAATTTTCAATAAACTCCTTACTTCTGTAGGAATATGGCAAAGAAACAAGTCTATCCATGACAACTTTAAAATTGTCATATTCCAAGTCGGAAATATTTTCAACTAGATTCTGCTCCAGCTGTTCCTTTGTCAACCAAACACTTGCATCCAACTCTAGCTGTCCATTTGGATCCGGAGTAGCCTTTTTTCTCATAACTCTCTCTTCAAAATGATACAATTGCTGTATATTTTCAGCAGCGTCGTACAAAAGCTTGAAGAAATTAGGTTTACCAGTATAAAATAAGAAATGATGTGGCCTGCCAGCTTCATCAAATTCAGCAGCTTTGCGTGCTGGAAATACTTCTTCTGGTGGCTTCATGAGAGGCCGGGCGGCAGGGTCATAGATACCACTTGGAAACAAATACTCGATAGCTCTATCGACATCTTTCTGTGTAAAATTCTCAGGATCTTCTCCCATCATATTAGCCAAATGCCTTTTACCAAGATTATACTCAATATGTTGGCGTTTCATAAATTCATCATGCTCCTTTGCTCTTTCTAAATAAGCTTTCATTGCTTTGCTAATCTTTTTCTTTTTGTTTAACGTTTCCCAATCACTGAAATTGTCGAGTGCATTATTTGTCACAGTACTTTTTATTCTACATTGACTTGTAAAATATACTATCGGATTTCTATAATACAAACAAAATTTTGCTGTTGGCAAAATCTGTTTTATACTATTCAGAGACATTGTACCGAATTTATTTTATTTACACGTGCATTTTAATAATATTCGACGAAAATGACAGCCTCAGATAATATACTATATACTGAGAATGACAGGCACAGAATAATAATACTCCTATCGTCAAAATTTGTACTCTGTGGCGGAAATCACAGCCACAGGAATAAGTCGTAATGCTTATTCTATATAGGAATACAAGCGAAAAAAAAAGAAATGTATCGTTTAAAAACATCGCTATTTTAAGTAAATAAATATTTTAACTAGCCTAGCCATATTATTTAGAATTAAAAAGTTCGATCAATATTTAAGAGGGACCAGCTTCACTTTAATAACGAATTATAAGCCATTAATTCACATTATAGGCATAAAACGTTTTTTTTCCCGAACTGACTACGCTATTGGCCTTCTACAGCTTCACCGGACTGCACAAAACGTAATTTACCGAAATAGGTTAATAACAGACTTGTGAAATGGACTTTATTGATTGGAAGCTATCAATACAATATTTGCTATCAAAAAGGAATAAATAACGTTTTAGGTGACTGCCTTTCGAGACTTCGAAACCCCGAACAAAAGCCTTCGTAGGTTGAGGGTGCTGTTCATAAAATCAGTACACAACTTCTTGGGATTAGAACAGCTGGTCTTCAATTATCAGATGGAAAACTGAGAAAGGAAAGATCAAACGACACTGTTTTCTCAAAAGTTTGCACATTTTTAAAAACACGATGGCGAGAACTTGAGTATAGTCAAGACATAAAACCTTATTACAGAAAACGTTTATAATTATTTCTTGAAAACAAAATTATAATGTGGCAAGGAAGAATGGTTATACCTGAATAACTTCGAAAATCAGTTCTTACATATCTTCACAGGGGGCATCCCGGAATATCCGCTATGAAAGCGCTTTCACGTTTTTATGTTTGGTGGCCATCTCTTGATGAGGACATTGACGCATTTGTTAAAAGATGCATTAAATGTTAAGAGAATCGCCCTTGTAATTCATAGCTTCCAGTTTTCTCCTGGTCTACTAGAGGAAGTATGGGAGAGGATTCATATTGATTTCACAGGGCCTTTTGAAGGTACTTACTGGCTAATTTTATGCGATGCGCTATCAAAGTGGATAGAAGTACGACCTATGAAAAACATAACATCTAAGAGTCTTTGTTATACATTAGACAAAATCTTTTGTACGTTTGGTTTGCTCCGAATAATTGTCTCTGATAATGGACCACAATTCATATCCTACGAATTTACAGAATACTGTAGGAATCAAGGTATATTACATATCACATCTTCTCCATATCATCCGCGCATTAATGGTTTAGCGGAAAAAATGGTAATAACTTTCAAGAAAAGAATGAATACGAACAATGGAAATGATCTTAAACCTTTTTGGAAATGTCTGTCTGTCTGTTTGTATGAACAGGCATCACTGATAAAGTACTGGCTTTACAAGAATTATAAAGCATATCTTCGAGAATAACTCAGTCTTTGTTTCATTAAAATCGGTCCACTCTATCAAAAGTTATTTTATTATTTTATTTTATTTATTTAGGGAAACTTACAGCTAACACTAATAAAATAACAAATAAATAACATACTATGGCTAATTACAAATTTCCACTTATAAAAACTATAAATAAAGAAAGAAAAGACAGCTACCAATATAGATGTACAAATAATAACATGATTACACGCACAAAGTTGATATTATGTAAAAAAATCTCTAGAGAAACATTTTCTAAGGCATGATACACTATCTGCGAATAAATCTAGGCTATTATCTAATGAATTAAAATATTTACATGCTTCGACCTTCTAGTCTCTTATTTACAAGATCGTTGTCAGAAAGTTAGCATACATGGGGTAACATCTGCGGGATCTTTTGCGCGAATTGGTGTCCCTCAGGGCTCTATTTTAGGGCCGTTTTTGTTTTTAATATATATAAATGATCTGCCGCTAATGGTTAATAACTGTGCTGACATGGTGCTTTTTGCAGATGATACTTCACTTATATTTAAAGTTAAACGGATAGATTCAGAGGTTGGGCATCTGAATAATACATTAAATGAAATTTGTCATTGGTTTGCGTTAAATAACTTATTGTTAAATACAGATAAAACGAAATGTATAAGATTCACCTTACCAAATGTTAGACAGGTTAATAGTAGAATCAAGATCGAAGGGAATTTGGTAGGGTTAGTTGACAATGCTGTATTCCTGGGAATCACACTAGATTCTAAATTACAATGGGGCCCTCATATTAAAAAATTAGCTAACAGATTAAGTTCGGCTGCATACGCAATACGTAAAATTCGCCAGCTTACAGATATTGCCACTGCTAGGTTAGTCTACTTCGCTTACTTCCATAGCCTAATGTCTTATGGTATTCTGCTGTGGGGGACGGCTGCTGAGGTAGACACCATATTTTTATTACAAAAACGGGCAGTTCGAGCAATATATAATATGGGACCTCGCGAATCATTAAAAACGAAGTTCCAGGAATTCGGTATCTTAACTCTACCCTCCCAATACATTCTTGATAATTTAATGTATGTCCGTAAAAACTTTGAAAATCTGCATTTTGTAAAAGACCGGCATGATCTAAATACTAGAAACTGTGACAAACTGGTCGTCCCATGTTTCAGACTTAGCAAAACCAGTAATAGTTTCTTAGGTAATAGTGTTAGGTTTTACAATAAAGTCCCAAAACATATTACCGATTTGCCGGACTGTAAATTTAAGCACCATGTCAAGCGGGTTTTAGTGTCGAAAGGCTACTATAGAGTGGATCAATACGTGAACGATGGTGACGTCTGGAATTGACTCCTCTCTGTGCATCCACTAAAAACGGTATTGTAACGTATAATGTATTTGAAATATATATATATATGTTAAAAAGATGTACCCAATCGAGTTTCTTGCCGGTTCTTCTCGGTGACTGGGTTGTTTTCCGAACCGGTGGTAGTTTTGACGTTCATAAGCGCCTTATTAGGGCCTAAACTGAATAAAGTATTTTTGATTTGATTTGATTTGATTATCATCTCTACACCTGGAGAGGAAAAGCGAAGAAACGCTGATCATATTAGACCTCGAGTTTTGCCTATGCCAACATCTCTAAACCTTCCAGAACCTTTGAATTGCACGATAGACTTTCCTGTCGATCCACCTCTGTCAAGTTTACATGCAAATACACTACCGCCAAGTACGCCGGCAACATCCTCGTTACCAGCCTCCACATCCTCATCCCCAACACCTACATCGCCGTTACCATCATCAATATCCTCATCACCAATTCCCATTCCCAACCACGGCGCAGCCAACGTCAAACACATGCACCACGTCGACTGATTGAGGAGTTGTAATGTAGATGAGGAGTAATATTACGAACTGAAACCTTCTTATATATTTTAAATATAGAATCAGAAATATTGTATATATTGTTTTATGTCATCATCATAAATCAGTTGTCATCTAAGATAAAATGCGTTTTATTTCAGTAAGTATTCGAGAAACGTTTTCATTAAAATCAGTGCAAAATCACATGCGTGGAAACTGGCCCTGCCTTACCGACGCAGTGAAAATCCTCGCTAGTCGGGGTTCGAGCGCCTCGTAAGCCAGGACCCATACACGGCCAGGTATGCCGTCGGGTCCTGGGGCGGTGTGTTTGGTCCGTAGGCGTTGCACTGCCGCCCTCGTCTCTTCCCAGGTCATTCGGGGATCGCATCTTGGTCACCGTTGTCGTAGTCCTCAGCCACATTGGGCGCACTTGTGGGCTGAGGCGGAGCCATCGTAGGAGGCGTCTGCTCTGACGTTGAGGGAAACAAAGCCGCCAATATCTCTCGGAGGAGCTGAGGCTCGAGGCTCTGGGTTACCGGGGGGGCCTTGTGACACAATTTGTCACGAACTAATCGATACGGACCACGGATCCCGACTTAGCGCCTCAAGCAGCTCCTCTCTCGCCAGAGCCTTACTCCGCTCTATGGCCTTCCGAAGCGCCAATCTAGTAGCTCTGTATCACGCATAGATCTCCTCCTCCATGGCCAGCGCGGTCTGTTCGTGACTCCGCCGGCGTCGATGTCGGGTGTACCGGCGCCTGACCGCCACACACGCAGCGCGCAGCTTCGCGATTTCGGCGGTCCACCAGTACACCTGACGTCTGGCGGGAATCGAACTCCTAACACGGGGCATTGCGGCGTCACAGACACGCGTCATCTGTCACAGACAGGCTGCAAGTCCTAAGTCATCTTTTAAAATACGGCACATGGTTCTAGGTGCTATCTTCATCTCCCGAAATAAAATCATTTGCTTTCGGACAGGATATCTTCGAATTCTTTTCCTTACTGCTTTGACCACCTTATTCGTACGTGGACGGCCAGATCTTTTTCTATCACAAACAGAGATCTCATTGTATCTACTAATAACCCGGTACACAAACATTTTACTAATACCTAGCGTATAGAGAGTTTTAAATATTGCATTTGACTCCATACCTACTTTGTGTAATGCAATCACAGCGATTCGGTTCCCCTTATCACCCCACTCCATTTTAATATCGCAAAATATTGTACAATGTATTGGCGCCAAAATGAGAAAACTCAATGAATAATCATATAAAAATGACAGATTCCAAATTCAAATGTAATATTTTGTTTGTTTTTAATTGTATTTATGGCCAGACTAAGCAGGATTCAGGACTGAATGACATGTAAATATCTGTAACATTATACAACTTGTGAATAAAAACTATTAAATCGAAATTGTTACTTTTTATTTATAATACTGAAATTAGTATACATCAGATTTTGTTTTGGATCTAATTGTATGTCTTGTAATTGTCTCTTTTTCGCTACACATTTTCATTTCACAAAATCTAATGTCAAAAATACAGAAAAGAAATTTCACTTTAAAAAAAAACTATATATTTTTAGATGTGTTTTTACTTCAGTGTCCACCACTTACACGCTCCGTGTCGCGAACCAACGCAAACCACGCCGCGAGTGAAAATATGTATATTTTGTGAACGGGCGCTATACCGTTTTTATAAGGGGCTATGAAACAAGAGTGCCTCCACCACATTAGCATACCAGTGATTGGCCGCACCCCTGCCAAATAAGTGTGTATGTTTTCTTTTTCCTAGCTCAATCGATTGTATACCTTTGAATCCCGCGATTGAGCATGTATCCGTAATACCCTTGCCCTCACAGACCGCTAAAACACAGTCCACATCTCTTCTTATATTAAACCCGCAATCATTGAGAACCTAGAGTGAAGAACCTAGTGATTTGACCACACTACCTACCGGTTCAAGCCACTATTCCCTCCGTTTCATAGTCATTTCCATTTCTTCTTTATTTTTATTTTGGGAGGATGATGAGAATTATCAAATAATTTATAAAAAAAATTAAATTATTATTTATTTATTTATAAATTTTTTTTTTCGTCATAGGTGGCAAACGAGTAGATGGGTCACCTGATATTAAGTGACTACCACCGTCCATGGACACAAACAACACCAGAGGAGTCGCATGTGCGTTTCCACCCTTTGGGGGAAGGGTTAGTGAAGGGAGAGGGAGAGGTGGGCCTCCGACGCTCTCACTGACCGAACGAAACACAACAATGCCAGCACTGTTACTTCACGTCAGTTTTCTATGAGAGGGTGGTACTGCCCCTTACGAGCCGACCCATTCATGCCAAAACCAGTAATAGTTTCAGCGTGGATCTACCACCACCAAAATTAAATTTTTATTTATAAGGGCTTTAATTAGTCTGTGGTTTTTTAACCTAGGGATAAATAACTATCGTGAGTTGGTAACTCTGTATAGTATCCGTAGTCTGTGGTCTATATTACTCTGTGGTCTATATTGTTGGCCGTTATTACAAATATAAAACAACTCATAATTCGATTTATAAATGAAAGAAGAAGACATAGATAAGAATAGTATACTGGAGAAAGAATAGTATACTGTATAGTAGTATACTGAAAGAAGAAATATACAACAGCAATTATAAATAGTATCTTATATGGTAACTATTAGCAGTTGAAGTGTGAATTAACTATTTTGACGAGTAAATATAAGGTCTCAATGGATAGCGACAGTGATGATAATATTTCAAACGCTTTTACATGTAACTTGAAAAGTATGGTAATGTATTTTTTATATTTAACAATTACGCTTTTATAATTAGTTTTACTGCTCCAAGTTTAATTCTGGATTGGTATTAGAAATTAGCATCACGAATTTGGCGTTGCTAAGGGTTGTTTTTTATAGGAGTTGGATACCCCCTTCAAAAGACCTCCCTCACCCCGCGGAGTCAAATAGTTTTTTTTTCGTGATTGAAGTTAAGTGTTGTTATACGTGGTCTTTCCTTCAGATGCGCATTTTTAAGTTTTATAATACTTTAATTTTGTTGTGGGGTAGTGCATAGTGTTTATAATATTTAAAACCAATTTCCCAAAAAAAAAAAAATCCCCAGTCACCAATAAAAAATATTCCATAGTTTTAATTACGTATATATATATATACATTGTGTTACAAGTTAACTCATTATACAATTTTTTATTCCATACAGAATGTGTCTGTAAAAGGTCCAAACTTAAGTACCTACAGAAATAACAATATGAGGGGACCAATGCGAATGCCTCTTGACTTTATGCAAGACACAAGATCTGTTTATGACCATAGAAGCATGAATAGCAGAAGAGATACATCACCCAGGTCGATCTGTAGTATGGGCAATTTCCAGCCAAGGAATTTCATGTCTTATCGTGATTTACATGGTATGGGTTCGGAGTCGATGTTTAGTTTCCAAAGTAGGAATCCAACGGGTAAGATCAATCAATCATAAATATTGGTATTAGCATATTAATTGTCTATGTCTCACAATCGCATGTTTCTATACATGTTAATAATTTATTTTGCTATCATTGATTTAATATTGGTAATAATAGATTTTGATTAATGTTCTAATGGCCTTTTTATGTCTATTCTAATGGTAATTTTTGAAAGTAATTTGCATGTCTCTTTATATATGATTATTATAATAAAAAACTCTAATATAGATCTATTCAAACTTCTACATCACTCCAAAGTTGCAATACAATTGTACTTTGACGACTCCTACTGGTGAACCAGTACGAGTTATACAAAAAAACACTAAGACTATTTTAAAGAGCGTGAAATTCCCCACAAGTTCCATCAAACTGATTTGCAATATTGTAAAATCTGGGTAAGCATTAGAAATTTGAAAAAAAAAAGTTTTTTTTACATGCTTTTTGAATGGTAAAACTTTAAATTTAAATTGTAAGTACTTAAAATTAATATTAAGAGCTCAAACTTGGTGAGAATTTTTTTTTCTATATGTAGATTAATATTTTGCAAGAGCAAGGAAAAAAAAAATGTTTGCTAAAATGAACTACCCTAATATATATATTTGTGCAGGTATAGTCAAAAATATACAGTGTTATTACAAAAAAGTAAAATACATGTTGAATACTTATTTTAAAAAAGTTTGGGTACTTTCGTATTAAATACACTGTGGTCGGCGAACGTTCGACATCTTGTTAGGTTACGTTAGACTTGCGAAAAAGGATAATGCAAACTTGCCATGGCAGCGGTCGGCGAGCATTCATTTGCATAATTAGATAAATATATAGTATAATAAGAATAAAAAAGAGCTTGTAGGACGTAGTCCGGTGAAGTTGTAAAGGCCTTACAAGGCCAATGTTTTAGACAGTTAGAAAAAAAAACTTTTAGCACTTCGGGTTAATTTATTGCTTTATTAGTTGAAATTTTAGAATCCGCTTAGTATTTGCAAAGTTAACTCCTTTACAATTGACTTCTGTATACTAGTATCATATATATTAATATGTGAAGCCTAAACTTTGTATCCCTTTTTAACGGAATTGGGCAAACGGATGAAAGTGATATTTGGCATAATTAAAGTTTATATGGAGGAGAAGTGCAGAAAGCTATTTATTTTATACTAGCCGAACCGTGCCCACTTCGTTGGGCGGTAATACGTAAGCGTGGAATGGTTATTTTGCGCTAAAACGCAGCGGAAGCTCTGAAAAGGAAAAAAATACCTTGATTTTTCAACATTCTTCATTGCTGCTCCGCTCCTATGGGTCTTAGCGTGATGATATATAGCCTATAACCTTCCCTGATAAATGAGCTATATAACACTGAAAGAATTTTCCAAATCGGACCAGTAGTTCCTGAGATTACCCCTTACAACGTCACAAACTCACAAACTCTACCTCTTTATAATATTAGTATAGATTATAAATAATATAATTAGTTAATAGCTTCTGCCCGTGACTTCGTACGCGTGGAATGGTTATTTTGCGCTAAGACGCAGCGGAAGCTCTGAAAAGGAAAAAATACCCCGATTTTGCAACATTCTTCATTGCTGCTCCGCTCCTATGTGTCTTAGCGTGATGATATATAGCCTATAACCTTCCCTGATAAATGAGCTATATAACACTGAAAGAATTTTCCAAATCGGACCAGTAGTTCCTGAGATTACCCCTTACAACGTCACAAACTCACAAACTCTACCTCTTTATAATATTAGTATAGATTATAGATAATATAATTAGTTAATAGCTTCTGCCTGTGACTTTGTACGCGTGGAATGGTTATCTTGCGCTAAGACGCAGTGGAAGCTCTGAAAAGCAAAAAAAATGCCCCGATTTTGCAACATTCTTCATTGCTGCTCCGTTCCTATGTGTCTTAGCGTGATGATATATAGCCTATAACCTTCCCTGATAAATGAGCTATATAACACTGAAAGAATTTTCCAAATCGGACCAGTAGTTCCTGAGATTAGCCCTTACAACATCACAAACTCACAAATTCACAAACTCTACCTCTTTATAATATTAGTATAGACAAAATGCATTAGAAGTACATTAAATTAATTAAAATATGCATTACTCACACTAATGCTTGTACATTACACACATGTAAATAAAAAAGACATTTTGACATCTGTCAATAAAGGACTTCAAAAAAGGTAGTGAAGGAGATTGCTATGTATTATTTTACTCTTACGTTCCAATTACCTTTTTCATTCTACATTCAATAATGATATTATAACATACAACTATTATTATAATAACTGAGTAACCATGATAAAAACCTTTCATTATAGAAGTAAGTTAACAAAAGAACCCTAATAAAGTTCAAACTTTAAAAAATCAATGAACTATGGTCGAATGTCGATCACTGGGCGCCCACTAGTTATAGGTAACAAGGTGCTTGCATGTAGAATGCATGTATGCTACACATTTAAAAAAATTAAACAAAATATTATTTGCAAAATAAACCTTAAAAAAAATTAAGTGAAATTAAGTGAAAATTGCATACAAGTTCACTCCAGTATACTTAATATCATATATGAGATCTTCATATGACTATACATTTTCAGGTTTAACAAACTTTGCTTCTGCTATTGATATAGCCTCATCCCTTCAATATAATCAGTTCAATAACAAGGATGTGAAAATTATAGAAGGAGCATTCAAAAAATTTTTGAAAAAGATTCAAAATTTATATTCAGATTCAGAGGATCAAGGTGATGATTTATCTTTAAGTGATGATGATGATGGTGACAGGTCCATGAGAAGTTCTATATTTAATGAAAATATGCCAAGACATAGATCAACTAAAGCACATTCAACCAGATCCAGAATATCTAGGCAGAAGTCTGTGTGTAAACGTAATCCTGTGAATTTTACAAAAAAGACTTCTAGAAATACGTGTTTGCCGAATAACGATAATAATTTACCTAATCATTCACAAATTGGAGAAAATGTTCAACCATTACAGAAACATCGTTTTGAAAATAGATACCTTTTGCCATCTCAAAGGTTTAACAAATCAATTGCTGCTCAACCTATAATAGAAAAGATTTCCAACGTACAGTCTACAGTTCAATGTAATGGAAATATAGGGCAGAAAAATGATAGTAACGATGTCGTACCAAACATTACACCTGAAAGTGACAATGAAACAACATTATCCGAAGCCATCGTTTCAAAAAATGGTAACAGAAAAGAAGAGTCTTTCAAACGGAAACTTGAAGATGATGAGTCTACTGCAATAGCAAACAGGAAAAGAGCGAAACTTTCTCCAATTCAAAAGATTCCCAAAAATAACCTAAAGAAAAATCACAATACTAAGGCTGTTGACAAGGGTGAAACAAGTGGATTTAGTTTTGTAAAACCCACATTTCCCATAAAAAAATTTTCAAGATCAAAAATTAAAGAAACTCCTAATGATTCTGCACAAACTCCAGTAGTGGCAACTTCTCAGTTAAACATATCACCAGATGTAGACGAATCAGTGAACAAGGTTGTGTGTGAACCGACTATAAATTCAACTAGCGATGCAGCGAATACAACAAGTTTTATAAAAAGAAAACTATTTACACAAACACTGGACATCACGGAAAATAAAAATATCAGTTGTGACAGTGTAAGCAGTCCGCAAATTGTATCCAGTTCAATAATACAAAAAGAAAAGACCAAACCAAGAAAGCTAGGTTCAAGTCTGCCGTGTTTAGATAGAGATGTAACAGAAGAAACTAATTTAATACCTTTGATTCATAAAATTGTACCACTGAGCCAAATTAATTCTACAGCCCAAAATAATAAAGCCGTTGGCGGTAACAAGGAAGATGTCAGAAAAGAATGTGATGTTGCATCTGTTGTCTCTGGATGTAATGGTGCAGGTGGAAGCGAAACGTACACCGATGAGGATATTTTTGAACAGAATGCCGCAGACTGCACAAAAGATAATTCAAAAACTAATGATAGAACAGAAAAAAACATAAAGAATTGTCAAGTTGTATTAGAAAAAGGGAATCCTCCTATCACTTCTAGTAATTCTACTCTTACTGAGAAATATCTCCTTGCGAAAAAATCAGCGGCAAATAAACAAAATAGCTCTGGAACTAAAGGTAATAAAATTTATCTAATTATGTAACTAAAACATGTTTGAACATTTTTTGTAGTTTTTTAAATCCACTTTGTAAGACACTTTTTAGTTACAATTTAAGATTTAGAAAGATATGTGATGTGGTCGATTTTGTCTATGAATAAGTTGGGAGTTTTACGTGAAATGATTATATTATATCTGGTAGTTATTATATTAGGTAGGCTAACGCGAGAGGGCCGCTCCTGACTTCTTCCCTTCCCCTCCGCCGCCACGATCCTTTCCATATATAGATTACCGCGTGCTCGGTATGCCCAGTTGTAGCTCCGCAAGAACTCTGGTGCGCGCACGCATCGCGCAGTGTCTCCGCAAGAACTCTGGTGCGCGCACGCATCGCGCAGTGTCTCCGCAAGAACTCTGGTGCGCGCACGCATCGCGCAGTGTCTCCGCAAGAACTCTGGTGCGCGCACGCATCGCGCAGTGTCTCCGCAAGAACTCTGGTGCGCGCACGCATCGCGCAGTGTCTCCGCAAGAACTCTGGTGCGCGCACGCATCGCGCAGTGTCTCCGCAAGAACTCTGGTGCGCGCACGCATCGCGCAGTGTCTCCGCAAGAACTCTGGTGCGCGCACGCATCGCGCAGTGTCTCCGCAAGAACTCTGGTGCGCGCACGCATCGCGCAGTGTCTCCGCAAGAACTCTGGTGCGCGCACGCATCGCGCAGTGTCTCCGCAAGAACTCTGGTGCGCGCACGCATCGCGCAGTGTCTCCGCAAGAACTCTGGTGCGCGCACGCATCGCGCAGTGTCTCCGCAAGAACTCTGGTGCGCGCACGCATCGCGCAGTGTCTCCGCAAGAACTCTGGTGCGCGCACGCATCGCGCAGTGTCTCCGCAAGAACTCTGGTGCGCGCACGCATCGCGCAGTGTCTCCGCAAGAACTCTGGTGCGCGCACGCATCGCGCAGTGTCTCCGCAAGAACTCTGGTGCGCGCACGCATCGCGCAGTGTCTCCGCAAGAACTCTGGTGCGCGCACGCATCGCGCAGTGTCTCCGCAAGAACTCTGGTGCGCGCACGCATCGCGCAGTGTCTCCGCAAGAACTCTGGTGCGCGCACGCATCGCGCAGTGTCTCCGCAAGAACTCTGGTGCGCGCACGCATCGCGCAGTGTCTCCGCAAGAACTCTGGTGCGCGCACGCATCGCGCAGTGTCTCCGCAAGAACTCTGGTGCGCGCACGCATCGCGCAGTGTCTCCGCAAGAACTCTGGTGCGCGCACGCATCGCGCAGTGTCTCCGCAAGAACTCTGGTGCGTGTACGCATCGCATAGACTAACCGCTATTGTGCCAACCAAACGCAAAATCGACTCGCGAGTGATAACATTTTATGTGACCCGCCAACTGATTGGATACGGACACAAACCTGCCGAAGCCAGCGGCTGCGCTGCCAAGTAAGCGTGTATATTTATATTCCTAGCTCAATCGATTACATACTCTTGGATCCTGCGATTGAGCGTTTTTCCCGTGATACCGTTGCCCTCGCAAACCGCAGAAATACAGTCCACTTTATCTCCTTAAAACATCCCGCAATCAATGGAGGTGAAAGGAACCACGATTTCCCTCCAATATCTAACATCTGTTTGTGGCTTTGCTTGCGATTGAGCGTTTTTCCCGTGATACCGTTGCCCTCGCAAACCGCAGAAATACAGTCCACTTTATCTCCTTAAAACATCCCGCAATCAATGGAGGTGAAAGGAACCACGATTTCCCTCCAATATCTAACATCTGTTTGTGGCTTTGCTTGCGTTAATGTTTATTTAGTTTATCCCTCGGGAAACTGTACATTATTATTTTTATTATTTCTCTAGAACTCAATCATATATCTCTCATCGTTAAGGCAGCATTCGTAAGAAACGTTTTCGTTGGTCCATTTTTCTCCGACTCCTCAGATATTACCCCCGACAACCTCACAAACTATACCTCTTTATAATATTAGTATAGATAATATAATTAGTTAATAGCTTCTGCCCGCGTCTTCGTACGCGTGGAATGGTTATTATGGGCTAAGACTCAGCGGAAGCTCTCAAAAGAAAAACCCCGATTTTAAAACATTTTTCATTGTTGCTCATTTCCTATTGGTCTTAGCGTGATGATATATAGCCTATGACACTCAAAAAGAACATGACTTTCTATTGGTAAAGAATTTTCAAAATCGGTTTAGTAGTTCCTGAGACTACCCCCTACAACGTCACAAACTCACAAATTTTACCTCTTTATAAAATTGGTATAGATAATGACTCGTAATATGAGAATTAACCATTGACATATAAAAACAGTCTCGAATAAAACTAGCGCTCAAAACCGTCTTGTAAAAAACTGCCAATTATAGGTACTTACGTTGTCATAGTCAAATTTAACCTTACCTCAATGACTTATTGTTGTTTTTACAAGCACGCAAGCGATGCGAGACTATTTGAAATGAGTGCATAATTCAAAATTGTAATATATATATATTACAGTTACGTGCCACTATCTTAGGTGTTATTATATAGTATTTATTCCTGTACACCCAGAATACCCCTGATTCTACTCCATTGAAAAATCCATCCAAAGGTTGCCTGGAAGAAACTGCTAATAGCAATAAGGCCGCCCATTGTACCGTTAATAAAACGTGAAATGTTTTATGAAATTTAATATGTAATTGGAGTACAATAAAGTATAAATAAATAAATAAATAATTGTAATTTATCTTCTTTTTCTTACCCTTATCCCATATAAGTAAGGTCGGTCGTCTTTTTTTTCTGTAGGCTTTAGCTTTGGTAGGCTATTTATAGTATCTGCTTGAGCGACACCACCTTTCCGGTTAAAAACGAAGTTCTTCAAGAATAATAATATTATTATTCTTTAAGATTTCAATAATAATTGTAATTTATATTTGGATATATTATTTTGCACATAACTTAATATTATATGATTATGTTAGTATAAGATTTAATTCCTAATGCGCAAAAATAACGAAATATTGATATTTGAGCCTTGTTTTTCGTATTAAACATTTTTTTTAAATTGCAGGTAACGAAAAGAAATCCACGATTTTTCGAAGCAATTTTTGGGATACCGATTTTGAAAGTGACATTGAATGCCAAAATATACAAAAGAAGGTGCCTGAATCTCCGAAAATAAATAAAGGTAAAACGTTGTAACTATCTTTTGTCCTTATCTGTACCCATCATAATGTGTGTGTCAAATCTCATGATTATTACTTGGGTAATTAAAGTGTGAAAAAAAAAACAAACTCCTTTTCCTATATATAATATTAGTTGTACCCGCAACTCATTCGGTGTGGAACCTAATGTAAAAAAAAAAACAGCGGCTAATAAAATCATCTGAATATATTAAGCCCATTAAGGCCAGCAAACGCCAGGCTTCGTCCTACTATAGAGAGACTACTGGGTACACAACCAGTCGTCTCCCCTCGTCAGCCTCACCTGTGCAATGAGGAGATGGGTCCCCCGAACCATCTCCGTAGGTTTGGCTCGGTTATGGGAGGGGGCGAGCGTTCCGCCTCGCCCTCCTTCCTGCTCTCCTTTGGCGGAGAGGGCCACTTCGCGGATCTTCCTCGCGGGCCCTCTCCACCGCCTCCTTCTGCGAGATGACTTCCTCGCAGAAGGAGGCCACAGTAGTCCACCCCTCCTCGTTGCCGAGCATGGCCGAAACCACGCCCGACAGCGAGAAATCGTTCCCTACCGCCGCAACCAGGACGCGGCGCTGATCGTCCCACGCCGCACACTCGGAGAGTGTGCTGCGCGGTGTCCGTCTCAGCGCCGCACTCGTGACATGCGGCGGTGGGCTCCCTGCGCGCTGTCCGGTGCAGGTACCAGCCGAAGCATCCGTGCTATGTCAGCACCTGCACCAGACGGTACGTCAGGGAGCCCCAGTCCCTATTCACCCACCCGAGCAGGACCGGACGGACGGCGTCGATGGTATATCTTCCGTAACGCTCGTCCGCCAGCTCCCGCCCCCACCTCTCTAATTGCTCGCTGCGGGCTCTCGCCCGCAACGCAGCAATCTCCCTGGGACATAGTGGATTATAACCTAAAGATGGCGATAGGGGACCGGAATGAAACTCCCATAAAGGCAATAACGTCTTTAAAAAAAATAGTTAGATGAAATCATAAAAATAAAGAAATAAATATATATATATTATAATAAAAAAAAAAATAACACCCAATAGGTGCTCACAGATACGATTTTTAACTTACACATTAAATAAAACGATAGCAAAAAAATGGTGCGGACTGAGAGTAGGCAGATAAGAAAAAAAAAACAAGCTTACATTCGCATGTATCATATTTGTTACTAAACAATTATAATAGCATTTTATTGTAACAATTTTTTATATGCCTCATAAGTACACCTCTCGGGTACTATGGGTTCCTAGTTAATTGGGAATTTTTAACTGTGGGTAGATTAACCTGTATCTCAGTGGCATTGAACGCGACCTAATTATCCTGATCACTAATCAAATTAACAGCACTAATTGAACTAAAAGGCACATTAAAAAAAACTATGGCAATAATAATTGTATTTTATATTTGGATACATTATGTACATAGCTTAATATTATACGATAGTCTTAATAGAAAATGTAATTCCTAATCTGTATCTATTCTATACATATAATAAAAATGAAGTGTCTGTATGTAATATCAAAATACAATTTTTTGACTGATTAGGTACGAAAGTATACACGCTTTTATACACGTTTCTGATAACAAAAAAGCAATTTTTAAAATTTTTGTCGGTCTGTCTGTCTGTTTGTTCCGAGTAATCTCCGAAACGGCTGGACCGATTTTGACGGGAATTTCACTGACACATAGCTGATATTACAGCGGGTTTCTTAGGCTACTCTAAATTAGACTAGGTATTAATCGCGGGCTTTGTCTGCAATGTTATCTCCAAAACGATTGGACCGATTTTCACCAAATTTTCACCAGCAGATAGAGGACATAATTTCAAGTAACTTAGTGTATTTTAATTTAGACTAGCTAGCAACAAGCAAAAGCTATTAACAATATAATCCTGGATTTTTTTCCTAGCGTTTTATTTCTGGTGTTTATTATGTATGATTAATCTACATCCGTAAATTGTAATTGTGATTTGTTCGTAACATACACAAGAAAAAATAATTGGAAAATTAACAAAACATTTTTGGCAATATCTTTCAATGATTAACAAATAAATGGTCCTTTATTTGAAAAAAATTTTGTTTTTTTTTTAAATTCCAATATAAAGTATCATTCATTAAATTGAAATACAAATGGTCTAATTACAACTCATTTACTGTTTTATTGATATCAATAGACTGAAAATGACCATTATCTATGAAATAATCGATATTCGCGGGTACAACTAGTCTTGACTAATATTATAAATGGGATAATGAGTTTGTATGTTTGTTACGCTTTAATTAAGTAATAATCATGAAATTTGACACACATTATTAGTGGTAGAGATAAGGACCAAAAATAGTTATACTGTTTTACCTTTATTTATTTTCGGAGATTCAGGAAACTTCCTTTGTACATTTTGGCCTTCAATGGCACTTTCAAAATCGGTATCCAAAAACGTGTTTCTAAAAATCGTGGATTTCATTCCATTACCTGCATAACAAAAATGTTAAAATGTAAACAAGGCTACAACGCAACATTCACTATTGAAGATGTTCAAATATTAGAATTTCGTCATATTTATTTGGTACTAGCCTATGCCCGCGACTTCGTTCGCGTAGAATAGTTACTTTAGGCTAACGCTAACACGTAGCGGAAGCTCTCAAGAGGAAAAAAACCGATTTTGAAACATTCTTCATTGGTGTTGTTCCCCTCCTATTAGTACTTAGCGCGATGATATACGATGGTACACCAAAATTGTCCTCACAATGCACTATACGGCGTCAGACCGATACGGTACGTGCGCGCCAACACATGTTTATGTTTACATTTTGGCTACGTCGCCAACAGTACTCTACTTCTATTGGTCTTAACGTGATAATATAACCTATATGGTAATGATATAACCTAGCCTATAACTTTCCTCCATATATGAGCTATATAACACTAAAAGGATTTTTTCAAATCGGGCCAGTAGTTTCTGAGATTACCCCCTACAATTTCACAAACTCACAAACTTTACCTCTTTATGAAACTACTGGCCCGATTTGAAAAAATCCTTTTAGTGTTATATAGCTCATATATGGAGGAAAGTTATAGGCTAGGTTATATCATTACCATATAGGTTATATTATCACGTTAAGACCAATAGAAGTAGAGTACTGTTGGCGACGTAGCCAAAATGTAAACATAAACATGTGTTGGCGCGCACGTACCGTATCGGTCTGACGCCGTATAGTGCATTGTGAGGACAATTTTGGTGTACCATCGTATATCATCGCGCTAAGTACTAATAGGAGGGGAACAACACCAATGAAGAATGTTTCAAAATCGGTTTTTTTCCTCTTGAGAGCTTCCGCTACGTGTTAGCGTTAGCCTAAAGTAACTATTCTACGCGAACGAAGTCGCGGGCATAGGCTAGTACCAAATAAATATGACGAAATTCTAATATTTGAACATCTTCAATAGTGAATGTTGCGTTGTAGCCTTGTTTACATTTTAACATTTTTGTTATGCAGGTAATGGAATGAAATCCACGATTTTTAGAAACACGTTTTTGGATACCGATTTTGAAAGTGCCATTGAAGGCCAAAATGTACAAAGGAAGTTTCCTGAATCTCCGAAAATAAATAAAGGTAAAACAGTATAACTATTTTTGGTCCTTATCTCTACCACTAATAATGTGTGTCAAATTTCATGATTATTACTTAATTAAAGCGTAACAAACATACAAACTCATTATCCCATTTATAATATTAGTCAAGACTAGTTGTACCCGCGAATATCGATTATTTCATAGATAATGGTCATTTTCAGTCTATTGATATCAATAAAACAGTAAATGAGTTGTAATTAGACCATTTGTATTTCAATTTAATGAATGATACTTTATATTGGAATTTAAAAAAAAAACAAAATTTTTTTCAAATAAAGGACCATTTATTTGTTAATCATTGAAAGATATTGCCAAAAATGTTTTGTTAATTTTCCAATTATTTTTTCTTGTGTATGTTACGAACAAATCACAATTACAATTTACGGATGTAGATTAATCATACATAATAAACACCAGAAATAAAACGCTAGGAAAAAAATCCAGGATTATATTGTTAATAGCTTTTGCTTGTTGCTTTTTTTTTATTGAACTGAGTATGCTATTGACCAAGCAAGGTCTTAACAGCTTCACCGGACTACTTTTGCTTATTGCTTGCATTTAGCTTTTGCTTTGATATAGATTTGGCTTATCCTTCGGTAATAATATTTTTTTTTATTAAAATCCATTCAATCATTTTTTTAAATGTCTGTCTGATTGTTTCAACAAGCATCACTGCTGAAGTACTGCGGACGCGATAAAACCTCACCAAGAAAATCATAAAGCATATCGAGTAACATTTAGACTTTGTTTCATTCAAATCGGTTCGGTGTATTACAAGTTATTGTAATTTTATTGACGATGCAACTTAAGCACGAAAGTAGATAAGTAAATGGACTTAATACATTCAGATGGTTTTATTAGTAACTGGTGGCGCGCATTATATATTTAGGTTTCCGAACGCACAAGCATCCCTTCCTTCCAATCTCTTACTTACGCCACGATCCTTACCGCGGACGCAACTAAAAACGATATCTCGCATAGTTATACGCAAGACATGTCACCGATCACTAACCCAATATAGTGCATATTATATATCGTCGCGAGTGAAGTGAAACCCCGCATCATCAACACCGGTGAGTCCGCAATCCCTTGTTTATCGCAAATCCCAGAACCACCTGAACCAGCACCTTTTTACATTAGTTTCCACGCAGACGGAGTCGCGCGCACAGCCTGTACACGCTATAATTATTTAAGTGTATAGATTATTTATTTCCACTATACTATTAACAATTTTAGGGTTCTAATACCACAAAACGTTTGTTATAAACTTATTTTGTCTTGAAAAAATTTCAGAGAATTTAAAAGAGAAGGAAGAATTAAGGTCGGAACAATTGACAAAAAGTTCTGATACTAATAATCGTACTGTGACTCATTCCGATACCGCGGTTACATCGAACATTAGCAGGTTGACCAACCTAAGAGTAAGATCACATAGAGCGCCTAAGAAAATAATGTGTTGTGCAAAGTCCGAAATATCAAGCAATAAAGGTGCTGGCACAAATATAAAGATAAATTTTCAACAAAAAGACAAAAGCCTTGCTAAGAATATTACTAACAATAGACAAACGGGGGATACAGAAGATATTGTTATAAACAGATCTCGTCGAGCTGGTAGCGTTACACAAATTGGTAAAAATAAACAATCTGATGGCAAAGCAGGTAAGTTGACGAAAACAACAACAACCGCTGCGAAGACAAAGAAGGACTCAAAACCAAGTGAAAGCGATACGTCACATTCTATGCAACAATCGCCATTGAATAATAAAACTAAAACAAGGAAAATGCAGGTGAAACCTAATAAAGTAGCTAAGAAAATTATAAATATGCAGGAGATTGAGTCAGATGTATCGTTTTCTCTATTGGACACGTCTGTAAGGACAAGAAGTAGGACTAAAGCTATTACTGAATTAATGAATCTTTCAAGTGATACTAAGTGAATCAGTAGTGCCACGTTCGGACAAAAGTGAGTTTGTGATTACATTTAAAAACAGTAGTAAGTAAGTAGTAGACACTAAGTAAAAGTTTTTTGTTTATTTACTTATTTACATATGGATTTAGCAAAAGTCAACAACAATAATACAATAACAAAAAAATTAGTGCGTGTAACCGTCACACAGGATTGAAGTAAAACTTTTTTGATAGACGACACTACAGATAATGAAGTTTTGATTTAATTTGTTATTAACTTACATTGAAACCAGATGGCAGCACGGTCGCATGCCCATATATACATAATTAATTCTATTGTGCGATTTTTATTATTATTCAATTTAATATATTTCATAATTTTTTTCCCAAAAATTTAAATTGTTTGATTTGTGTATAAACTATTTATTGACGAAATCAAAGATATTTAAAAACCGGATGGTACAGAAACGTGACGCCATATCGCCGTAACGGACTTCCGTTGCGTTGTCGTTCAGTTGTTACCTCCTAGTCGCGCCTTATATTTCATAATAATTTTTTTTTCCAAAAATTTGAATTGTTTGATTTGTGTATAAACTATTTATTGACGAAATCAAAGATATTTAAAAACCGGATGGTACAGAAACGTGACGCCATATCGCCGTAACGGACTTCCGTTGCGTTGTCGTTCAGTTGTTACCTCCTAGTCGCGCCTTATATTTCATAATAATTTTTTTTCCCAAAAATTTGAATTGTTTGATTTGTGTATAAACTATTTATTGACGAAATCAAAGATATTTAAAAACCGGATGGTACAGAAACGTGACGCCATATCGCCGTAACGGACTTCCGTTGCGTTATCGTCCAGTTACCTCCTAGTGGCGCCTGAGGAAGTTTTACTTCAATAATGAAAAGTAGTAGCAGTAATTGCAAGATGTTGTTTCCTACCTGGCTAACTACAGTTGTCAAGCTAAAAATCATTTTTATAAGAGTTAAGTAAGGATATGGTCTAAAGTTGTAAACATTAAACTTATGGACAGGTTCTAAACTACCGGAACACAACCATAAGTGCTTGGCGACAGACTTATAATAAATTTTGGGGGGGGGGGGGGGGGAGGTAGTCAAACAGGCCGACATAGATAATAGAAAATATAGATAACCGCCACCACCATTTTATTCACCAGATTCGAACCTACGTCTATCGACACGGTATACGAATACGTTAACCACTAAACGCATAACATTATCGTTTCGAAGTTATGTTGTATGTGTACAAGGTTCGTGTAATAGGTTTATTTATTATTATGTATATTAGGGTGGGCCAAAAAAATCGACTGTTATTTCGAGATGTTTTCTTTTTCAAATAGTTAATACCGAGATATGAATTTTTCTTTCTAATAATAAGGAAAAACTAAAAAACTGAGAGGCGTAAGACTTTCCTATTAAAATTAAGAGCTCATACTTGGAGTGAATTTTCTTGATGTGTCTACCAACCTATTTTTCAGTATAAAGTTTTTTTTTTTAAAGTCGATTTTTATGGCCCACTCTAATGTATATGTTAGTATTAAGTTAATATTTTAGAGACAGTCGCACTAGCTAAGCTTATTGTTATCACAGATCACATAGTTACTTGAGTTTTAGGTGAAATCGTGAATAGATTTTAAACATATATAGAATAGCACTGACGTACGTTAAGCACTAACTACTTCTTCTTCTTGTTTTGGCTCCGCAGAAGCATTTGCCAGTGTCAATGTTTTGTTTTATGTTCCAGAGAGTTTGTTAATTTCCATTGTCGAGTAATTAATTCAATATTCTAACAAGATGGTGGCTCCCTTGTTAGATCTTTCCATGGAGTTTTTGTGGCATCTCAGAATTCATGGTCCGTGGTATTATTTTCTATTCACTTCACTTATGCACAATAAACAAACTATATTACATAAAACACCACCAATTTTACACAATATAGAGTCAAGTAACACAAGATTATGAATAAAAAATAAAATCCACTACATGACAGACTAAGATCCCGCCAAAAACCCCCACTAACTACTTGTAATACAAAAAGTTGTTATTGGAATGTTTAGTAAAGGTGAAAATAGTACAAAAGTATTACCAAAGAAATGTCAAAAATATAACTAAATTAACAGTTAAAAGAGATGAATATTGTTGGGTGTTTATTTTTATCATTTTGTACAGAATTCATTGTCCAATTAAAGATTAATGAAAATTGACATGAAAAATGCTTACAAATTATGTGACAATTTATGTTAAGATTTTAATTTAAAAAAATATATATATTTCTAGTTATTATGGTTCGATTTGTATCTAGTTTTATCATCGATATTATTGAAGGTGAGTTATTGTTAAAACCAAAAAATGGGCCGTTTCTTAAACATTTTAAATGTCGTGCCCATTAGAAAAATTATGAGCTCGCTGAGTAAATTAAATAGATCCCAGATCACACGACCGCAATGCGTTTCTTATGATGTAAGGGTTATACCAAACTTCTTATATTGGACAATAATTTTTCACTACATTAATATGTCGTTAATTTTAAATTACTTTTTTTTTTAAATTTAATACCTAAATATTTGTAGTTTGCGGCCCACGACACCATGAGGGAAACGTGTTTGTGTCCCGTTTAAAAAAAAGGTTGAGTACCACTGTTCCAGAGTATGTAATGGCCCCTCGATGTAAAACACATTTAAAAAAATACCAACTAGTTATATTTATTATATTATGCTACATACATGAAAACTATAGGAAATAAGTGGTTAAATTTATAGGGCGTAATCCAAACTCTTCAACTTTAATTATTTTATAAATTGTGTATGATTGTAATAAACTTGTTATCGAAATTTACAGTTCTTAAAATAATACAGTATAATGAAAACTTAAACTTATTATTTGAGTATTTAACATTATTTAATCTTTGTTCATTTTAATTTTATAGAACAGTTTAAACTTACCACCGCTTAGGAAAATCAGATTTCATTTCTCAATTCAGTTACTGAGCCGATAAGTTAGCAAAATTACAATTAAATCCTCCATACATTTATAGCTATAATATGGTTTTATTTCTAATTTATCGGCAAATGTAACTGTCAACAAATTTGTTAACAGATTACATCTTCTAAAGGTTTTTAATTCAATAAGAATATTTGCTTTAGTTTTTAACAGTGGAAACATACTGCGTTCTTCGTTACGAGAACATACGTTTAATTATCGGTCTACACTCCTGTCGTATTATATTTTGGCACAGTATTTGTATTTTATTACCATGTTTCATGAATATCGTGTTATTTAACTTATAATAAGATAAATATAGTTTATGTTAATTTTTGCAGCATTATTCATAAGATCGAATATGTTTATTATGTAAGAAGAAATTTCACAATAATATATACATAAGTACCTAGTTTAGAATAGTTTTGTTATGTAGAATTTTATATTGCATTTTAAGGATTATCGATTTAGTTTTTGTGAACATATGTTTACTAGGACATGTGTTTACTTACATTTTAAGATTACTTTTACTGGGATTCTACTGAATGAAATTTATAGCGGTAATGAATTTTTGGTATGAATTCGTATTATTGTAATGAAAAGCTTTTGCTATTTTAAACTTTTCGCCAAAGTTTTTGATCGCTCGGAATATAGGTGCTGGACACATGTTTAGCTATAAATACTTATTATATTATACATACAGGGTTATTGGTTATACAACGTATTCTCGTTAGGAGGTGATAGGAGTGACTATTTGTGATAATGTTAACCCCCATATGCATTATGGAAAAGTGAACCATTTTCGAGTTACGTCTTTTAGCCTTTTTTCAAAATAAGTCAAAAATGCAAAATCGAAAATGTATTAAAAAAAATTAGCAATTTAAATCTCATTAATTCTTCTGATTTATAAACACGATTAAACACTGGTTATGTATTAATATTAAAACAACAATTATCGTTCCAAATTTTAAAATGCGAGATGAAAAACGATATTGTATCAATATTTTTTCTACTAAAATGCCAAAAATAATTTAAAAAAAACGGTATGAAACTTGACTTTCAGATTATTTTAAAAACATCCAACAATACATAACAATTAGGAACGTATTTCAAAGAAACTTAAAAAAAAGCTCATAAAGTAAGCAGACGGGAATTCGTATTCGAATTAAACTTAACGTCGTTCTTTAAAGTTGCCATAAAATTAATTATAAACAATACCCAATGTAAATAAAACAAAAAATACAAATTTTAAATAAAATTTAGAAATTTTTTGTTTTCGAACTGACTACGCTATTGGCCTAGCTAGGCCTTAACAGCTTCACCGGACTAAAAATTTAGAACCAGTTACAGACTAGTAGTAATAACAATTTAGACATTTTGTAATTTAGCCTAATTAAAGTTCTTGCTCGAACCGAATTAGGTATAACACCGACACAATTTATGCATAAATAAATACCAATTTGTAGATTCCTATAAAATAATACTTTGACTTTGTAAAACAAATATAAACAAATAATATATTCTTGACCTGCGTTTCTCAACGTGGGGGGCGCGTAGCTTCTATAATGGAGTTGCAAAATCTAAAGAAAGCTACTGCAGTAAAAAAAAACAATGATGTATCAAATAAACAAAGATAAGAATAACTTATAAAACCTCTTCCATCTTAAACATTTGTATCAAATTCACAAAACATTTTAAAAAACTTATGAGAACTCTTATGTGTTTATCCAAACCTTAACTATGAAAATGAATAAATATGTTGGATTGAATATTTGTAACAAAATAAAATACATGAAAAAAGCAAAGGGTCGCGAAATATTTCCTCATACTAAAGGGGTCGTGTCTTGAAAAAGGTTGAGAAACACTGCTCTTGACTATATCAAGCACAAGCCCGAGCTTAACGGCTATATTCAGAGCGGCCAAAGAGATTGACGATGACTTTTGATTAAATATGGTAAAGTATTGAACGCTTGCGAGAATATAAATATTACTATGTTTTCTTGTGGGGATTCCTTATCTCGTTAATAATAATAAAACAATACTATCATTTAAGTATACAGTGGTTTTGTACATTAAAATAAATTTATCAAGAAAAAGTTAAAATGTATTGCGCTTGTCTTCGAGCTTTGCCAATAATGTAGTTATTGTATAAATATAAAGTTATTAATAGAAATGGGTTTCAATAAATTCCATATATGAATAAAGTTACAAAATTCTTTTATTTGTACAGATGGTATGTGTTCTTTATAATTACTTTATAATTAGTAGGTAGTAGAGCCACGCTGAGGCTATTACTGGTTTCAGCATGAATGGGTCGGCTCGCCCCGGGGTAGTACCACCCTCTCGCAGAAAACCGACGTGAAGTAACAGTGCTTGCATTGTTGCGATTCCTTCGGTCAGTGAGTCAGTCCAATTTCCCTTCCTCCCCCTCTCAAAACAGGTTGGCAACGCACTTGCGACTCCCCTGGTGTTGCAAGTGTCTATGGACGGTGGTGATCACATACATCAGGTGACCCACCTGTTTGTTTGCCTCCTATGATATTAAAAAAAAAAACTGAAGTTAGACATGTGGAAAATTAACCTATGTCTTCTAGTTCGATCTTAGAACAAGAACTACAAAGTATTTGTTTAATTTGCTGCTACATAAGTTTTATTTTAAATAAGTTTTTGTGACTTATCTATACTAATATTTACTAATCACAGAAACACCGACGTGAAGTAACAGTGCTTGCATTGTTGCGTTTCGTTCGGTCAGTGAGAGCGCCGGAGGCTCACCTTCTCTTCCATCCTCACTCATACTCCCCCCTCCCCCTCAAACACAGGATGGCAACGCATTTGCGACTTCCCTGGCGTTGCAAGTGTCATAGTAGCTACAAACATCAGGATTGGATTCAGATGTTTAGTCTCACAGTATCGGATGAAAGTTTAATTTCTCATGGGCTAAATGCGTATCGTGATAACAAAATCTTTGTATAGTATAAGGAGTTTACACTGAAAAGTATCATAGTGTCTGATTAATGTTTAATTCTTTATGGGCTAGGTGAGTAACTATATCGTGATAACTGAATTTTAATACATATAGAATAGCTACAAACATTGAGTATGCGCTCAGAGATTTAGATAGGACAAATTTTAAATTAGCGTTTGCTTCTATATCAAAAATAATTCTGTGAACAACATACTACAAAATATCTGAATTGTAAGTTGTAATAGCTGTAGCACAACGGGCAGCATATGATGGTCATTGTGGAAAACGAACCCTAATTCCACCGACAAACTTTGCATCTCTAGCTTTGATACAACTTTTCACCAAATAATTCGTTTCATTATAAACAAGACTTGAGAGACCATGTTCTGATAATCATTGAGCATACTCGATTATGTTGAAAGATTAATTACATTTGTTTGTAAATGCTGCATCGTGTTTGCATATATTATTGCATATTCTCAATAGATAATAAAATATAACAAAAAGAATGCGAATACGACATATCTATTTCTACCCATGAAGGAGCTCCCTAGCCGTTTCTGAGAGTCCATAATGAGGTCATTTTGTTACTACTTAACGAAAGGAGTTTAAACGAGGCATATCAGTCTCTACCCATCAACGAGTTCCATAACAGTTTTTGAAGTTGGTCGTCATCAGATATTTTGTTCAGTCCTGTTGTAAGCTCTCGTTACTACTAACAAAAGGACTACAAGGACGTCATATCAATTTTTACCCATTAAGGAGTTCGATAACAACTTCTAGAGAACACCATCAGCTCACTCTGTTAAGTACTGTGGTAAGCTCTTTTCACTACCAACAAAAGTACTACAAAGACGACATCTGTATTTCTACCCGTCAAGAAGTTCCATAATGAATACCTCAAATCCATCTACAGTCAAAACATTAAAAAAAACTAACGTAATAAAAACCAAAGTTAGAATTTTCGTTTCATCCTAATTATAGTGTCTCTTACTACAAAAAATATAAACCACTATAAAAAATTGGTTAGTTTTTCAAAATGATCAAAACGTTTTGTGAAGTGTATACGTATTTCTACAGCGATGTTTTTTTCTAATCGACTGCAAAGCGACGTATACATCCACTCGCTACGGCGCCTGAGCATAGATAAATATAGTAATATACTGAGAGCCTCAGCGCGGTCTGGCGCGACGTGAATTCTTCTTTCATACTTTTATTTACATCGAATCTAAATAAAGAAAGGTCTACGTAACTGACATAAAATGGAGAAATTTAGATTGCAACTAAATAATTTTTTTCTCAGATGTAGTGTAGATAACTTGGATTTTATTTTATGTGATTTAAACTTCGCCATTGTAGCATAAGCAGGTATTTTTTGAAATTAAGAATAACATAAATTTACTGAGATTTTCATACCGAAAAGCAGGCTGTTTTGTGCGAGGGGACTACGGAAAATTGATTTTTTAAATGGAAACCTAATAATTTTAAAAACACAATCATCTGTACATCATGTTAAAGGTTCAATGTATCTGTAGTTAGTCATTAAAGTCATCAAAGTTTAATAGTTTTGTTGTAATTCTTACCGAAAAACAGTGAAAATGAACCTTTTTGAGAGCGCGTCCTTAATTTCATTTATTTATCTACTTTTCTCTTGTACTTATCCTGAGTGTAAAAGAGCGACAGACACAGAGTTACTTTCGCTTTTATAGTATTAGTAAGGATCTATTATCACGCTAGAGCCAATAGGGGTGAACCACCTATGAATGTTTCAAAATCGGGGTTAACGTACGTATTATTTGAAAATATTTTCACCTACGTAAACGAAGGCACGAGTTAAAGTTAGCGTTAGCCCAAAGTAAGTATTTCTCGCGGGCAGAAGCTAGTTGCTTATATTACCAAAACGAAACCATTCGTCCAAAGCGTTCGAATTAAACCTACTGCTTGCCGCGGTCGACTCCTTGTAAACGGCCTTGGCATGTGCTCAGGTCGAGCGATGATTAGCGTATAGGAAAAATCTTTTAGATTTGTAGCGCATACGTGCAGCAATATTGAAGCGACGATAGCCAATGATATAACTATATATGTAGATACTTTATAAATGCTTCGACAGCGCCTTGTTAAAACTTGGCTAGTTCGCTTATTTTTGACGACTGCCCTGTCAATCCGCCAGTATCTAAGCAACATATAACTATTTCTTTTTCACCACCGATATTGAGAATATGCCCTCTTACCTCCACATTTCATCTAAGACAGTGTACGTATGTATGCGTTTTCATGCCATTTGTTTTGTCAAAATATAATGTAGGTAACTTATCTACAGCTTTTTGGTTATAATATCATTGTTGCGAAAGAATTGGGAGCTTCCGGTTTTGAAAACATCATCATGAAACCAAAGCACGATGATAATGCTTTTTAAGCTTGCTTAGCTAGAGCTACTAGCTAAATTCATAACAAATTTCAATTGAAAGTTTGCCAAAAAAGTTTGTTTTTGAAAAATCCATATAAGTAAATATGCAAAAAATGTTTATGATAAAGATGTTATTGTTATTTTCCAAGAAAATTTCTATGAGTTCTGACATTTGAAAAAAAATCTCATACTCAATGTAAAGTTTCAGTTTTAAATCCTTTCCTTTGAGAAAAATTACAGGTGAGAATTTACTAAAACTTTATAAGATTTATTTTTTATTGTTTTTACTAATGTAATCTAAAAGTTAATAAATTATATCTATTGTTTCATTTTATATCAATTCTTACAAAATCTCAAGATCCTTTTTTTAAATATTTGAAATGGATAACAGTTTCAATTTAAAAAAATGTCACAACTTGAGGATCTTATTACATATCAAACCAGTGGTCTGTCTTGCTTATAAGAAGTTTGTGAACTTATGAGAAAATTATTTTATCAGGATTTTAGACTTGCTGTCAAAAACCGATTGTTTTTCATAATTTTATTATCCAGAAATTATGAGACCTTTACCTCAGGGGTTATAACAGACTTTTTTTATGGGCCAGACGAAATCGGCTATTAATATTAAGCTTTTAGATAGGATAGTATGGTAAGGCACATAGGTGTGAAATTGGATCGCAACCACAAGTGAACACTCACCACAGGGGCATGCTTGGACATGTCGCGTTCCTCGAACCGCTAATGCATATTGAGCATAAGCAGGGAGTTACTGATGTATGTGGCTGGGTTACGATCACCAAGCACTTAGGTGTTAAATCCGTCGCAGTGACTGTCTTCTGGTAAGTTACGTTTCGGGGGATTGGCTAGTATACATCTAGTTCGTGTCAGACTTACAGGCTGGCATGACAATCCTGTTTGATTGCATTATGTCTAGTGCAGTCACAGTCACGTCGTACTTCTTTAAACAGAGTGTACGGGTCGATGTAAATAAGTGGGGTTGGTTATAGGGAACTGAATGAAAACTATATTTATAAAGTTATTATTTTATTCGATAAGACATTCACAATCTGAAATCCAGAGGCAATTAATATTTGCTCTTAAGGCAATTTATGAAGGCTAAAGTAAATAAATTATCTATAAAATATCCTAGTAAAATTATAAACGTTAATTCGACATCAAACAGACCGTGTCACGTATTTTTAAAATTTGACCGATGTCATCTGTGTGTTACGTCAAATTAACGTACATGACGTTTACCAGGTTTTTATCTTAATTAGCAAATAACATCTTTTACCGCCAACAAGTCGTTAATTGTCCAGCGACGTTCAAGTTCTATTAAATAAAATTATCTTGAATATTATAATACGTACGTTAGTATTCCACATCCTAATTAATAATGTGGATAAACTTGAACCTACATTCAGACTAACCTAAAAATGTCAATATATAATAACCCTACACGGAACTGATAACAGATATCGTATTAATTGCAAAATCATAAAACACTCAGATCTAACCATAATTCGTTTTTTTTTGACACAATCACGAACCAAAATTCAAACCTCAATTGCGATATCTTCAACAGCGACTTAAACAACAGTAAATCTCTTGTCATAAATTCAACAAACTATTAAATGCACGTTGATTCAGGCATAATTAGTGGCCCAAACATATATAGGAAACGCTGAAACGATCACATACTTGCGGCAGAGACATTGCACAATACACGACTTCTTTCAAAATCCTTCATACTATTTATTAGAAGTGAATAGTTTCTTCGAGAACATGGAAATAGAAATGCAGTGTGGAAATTGTGCTCCCATGTGTATATAGGAATGTACTTAGATATGACACAGCCATGTATATAATAATTTTACGTTAATGATAATTCATGTCACGACATTCAGTCAATTATTCAAAGTAAACCTCGGACCAAGTTTGCCTTTATGAAAAGTATATTTGATGGTAAACTAGAAGACATTTCACCACAATAAAACTAAACATGGATCAGTAACATTTTATAGCAAGATAACCAAATCGAATCTATTAAATAGGAACCAAGCGTTAGTTGAATGATATATAAAATAAATAAATTTGTTAACAAGCCTCAAATGAAGAACGTCATCCACTTTCCAAGTTTCTTCATGAACTGAATAATGATGATTACAAGAAGATATGTAAATGACGATAATGATTATGTATATTAACGAAATAATAATCACTTTTTACACATACCGTCAACTGTGGCATCTATACATTTCATGAGCAACTTTACGCATGAGCATTTACCCTTTAAAATCAATCGATTATTTAAAATTTGTAAAACATAGTGGGATTCTCAAATTGTATATTGATTTTATGAGAATCTGCGGCAACACGAAATGTTTTTTCGCTTTCAACTTTAATATTTGTCATGATATTATCATTCTTGAGGTGTCTAAACTTCTTTTTGAGAAACATTTAATCGAAGGTAAGTTTATGTATTGAACTGTTTAAATTAAACTCTTGGAACATTGTAAAAGTATTAAATAATTCGTTTTTCTTCAATATTTTTTTATTTTATTACTAACGTTGCTGAATATTAGGTAAAGTTATTTCATTTAGGTTGCTGGCAACTTTACCTGCCATTAGGGTTGTTACATTTTTCTTGTCGCGTCGTCACGACATGCATCGCCAGATTAAATGATTTAGAATTTTAAATTTTGTATTTAATGAATATAAATGTTTATCAAATAAGCAGTCGTCTTTTTCTTGAAAAAACTCTTAATTTTTGTCGTAAACTTTTCTGCATATTATCTGTACAAAATATTTTTTTTATCAATTATTCTTTAAATCTATAATATACAGTTGTATTACAAATATTATTACTTATTATTTAAAAAGTATGATTAATGTGATTATATTTTACAAAATATTATTATTGAATGAGGTGAAACCCCTGAAGTTCCCATAGACAAAAGAAGTTATAGACAATTATGAAGCATCTTTACCGCGTATTAAAACTATAATTTTCTAAGAGGAATAAGCCCCTTTAAACTGGTGATTTAGACCATTTAGTTTACGAAACTATGCTTGTAAGTAAAAAATAGTAATAGTTGTTTTTTATACGGATTATGAATTTACGTCAAGTTGCCAAAACCGTGCCATATTTACCTGGTGTACAACTTTTATCTATATAGCTTAGTTTTAAGAAATTCAGTAGTTGTTAATCAGTATAAAAAGGAACCTGCATCGGCCACACTTTGCGAAGGGATAACAGCCATATCCCTAATCAGGCGTTGGACCGGAATCCCCAAGGCAGGCGGAAACGTGGTCGACCTAGACAAACCTGGCGAAGATTGTGCTCGCAGAGTCTACGAAACTTGGGCTTACTTGGGAGTGAGGTGAAACGTCACGCCATTGACAGATCGAGGTGGAGAAGCATTGTGTCAGCTCTCTGCCTCGATAGTTTGGGGACGTAGGATTCCAAGAGAGAGAGAGAGAGAATAAGTATAGGGCTGAGTAACCTTCACAAGTTATTAAGTTTTTCAAATTTTCCATTAAGATTTAAAATATACGGTAAATTTGCCAGAGTTGACGATACATATAACGATTAATCTTATAATATTACGACTCATTGGCTGTGAAATACTAAGCACTCGATTCTGTCGATGTTTATAAAGCGAGAAAAATATTCGATTCCATATAATATTATAATACATGGAGGAGCACTATAATACGCATTTATTTTAACTGTATGATTCCTCAATATTCGTCCTCTTCTGGTGGATGGGGATTGTCACCATCGATTTCTTCTGGAGGTGCGAATCCGTCCTAGAACAAATAATACTTAATTATTATTAAAACCGTGTTTTGGAATAAAGTTTCTTAACTAAGCTAAGCTTTGTATTCAATGAATGAATCATTAAAAACGAAGTTCCAGGAATTCGGTATCTTAACTCTACCCTCCCAATACATTTTTGATAATTTAATGTACGTCCGTAAAAACTTTGAAGACCTGCATTTTGTAAAGGACCGGCATGATCTAAATACTAGAAACTGTAACAAACTGGTCGTCCCATGTTTCAGACTCAGCAAAACCAGTAATAGTTTCTTAGGTAATAGTGTTCGGTTTTACAATAAAGTCCCAAAACATATTACCGGTTTGCCGGACTGTAAATTTAAGCACCATGTCAAGCGGGTTTTAGTGTCGAAAGGCTACTATAGAGTGGATCAATACGTGAACGATGCTGACGTCTGGAATTGACTCCTCTCTGTGTTTCCACTAAAAACGGTATTGTAACGTATAATGTATTTGAAATATATATATATATGTTAAAAGATGTACCCGATCGAGTTTCTTGCCGGTTCTTCTCGGTGACTGGGTTGTTTTCCGAACCGGTGGTAGTTTTGACGTTCATAAGCGCCTTATTAGGGCCTAAACTGAATAAAGTATTTTTGATTTGCGTGAGTGCACCACAGATATACAAACAATGATATTATAACTAAAAAACTGTAGATACGTTACCTAAATGATATTTATAACAAAACAAATTGCACGATAACGCACACATACGTAAAGTAATATTATAACGTCACACTGTCTTAGATATATAATGTGGAAGTAAGATGGCATATTCTCAACATCGGTTGTGAAAATAAATAGTTATATGTTGCAATGATTGTTATAACCTTGGCAACAAGTCTACGGGATTTTTTGTGAATACAGTCTCACATTACCCACATTTTTTGGTGGTAAAGCCACGCTGAAGGTATTACTGTTTTCAGCATGAATGTGTCGGCTCGTCCGGGGTACTACCACCCTCTCCCAGAAAACCGGCATGGAGTAACAATGCTTGCATTGTTGCGTTTCGTTCGGTCAGTGAGAACGCTGGATACCCAACTACCCCCACCCCCCTTCTCCCAAATACAGGCTGGCATCGCACTTGCGATTCCTCTGGTGTTGCAAGTGTCTATGGACGGTGGTGATCACTTAACATCAGGTGACCCACCTGTTCGTTTGCCTCCTATAATAAAAAAAAAACATCTGTTGTATTCAATTGCGGGGTTGCCCATGTATTCTTATAAAAAAAGGTAATAGATTTCCCAACAGGAAGACATGCATCAGTAATAGTACCAAATCCTCTTCTAAATTAACTAAAACGTATTTTAAATTTGCGAAAAGTGATAATGATAGGTGGCATATGAAACCAATTTGCTTTTAATATTTAAAAAAAATCAAATAGGCCATGTTAAGCAAGTGGCACAGCCCTAGCCAGGGGGGGGGGAGCATTGTGGGGCAATGCCCTATCTTGAAACCACGATGCCCTACCTTAAAAATACCAAAAACTAAAATAAATTATTATAATAAAATTGTTTGTTTTTTTTTACTACTTCCGCCATACCTGTAACCAATGCTGCCCTACATCAAATTCGATTCTAGCTACAGCCCTATTGTTTGACTGTAAGCACATTCGAATCGTTATGGCGTATTGCTACACTGTCGGTAGGATGATTAAAATAAAAAAATAATATTCATTAGTATATGCATTATTTATCGCAAGGTTATAACGATATAAGATATTCTATGATATAACTTGGTCATTGACATTTATAGTAATAGTCAGGGCTTTGGGGGAGGGAATGCAGTGCCCTTAAAGGGAATTTCTAAAATATCGAAAAATTGCCATAAAAATTGAAAAAAAAATCTTCTTAACTTTAACAGAAATTCTTGATTTTTTTAATTGATTAAAGTTATCCAAATACAAAATGTAATCAATCTTTCCAGAACAGTTACCCCGTCGCACGGTGGTTTGTCTTTGTAGTAGAAGTCAGACTTTTTTTTATATCATAGGAGGCAAACGAACAGATGGATCATCTGATGTTAATTGATCACCACAGTCCATAGACACTTGCAACACAACGGGAGTCGCAAGTGCGTTGCCAGCCTGTGTTTGGGGGAGGGGTAGTGGGGTAGGGGAGGTGGGTTATCCGGCACACTCACTGACTATACGAAACGCAACAATGCAAGCACTGTTACTTCACGTCGGTTTTCTATGAGAGGGTGGTACTACCCCGGACGAGCCGACCCATAGTATAGATTGATTTGTGTATGACGTCAAATTAATGATTCCGAGGAATTCATTATAAAATACATTTTACGTTACTATAAGCGCTATAAGTACACACGCAAAAAAAAGTCCAAACACAAAAGTCATTATCACCATTTAAATCGATATGACACGAAGCGTTATAGAAAATAATCATAAATAAAATCACCGGTAAGAATATATTAAAACTCAATCCTATAGAAACGTAATAATAAAATTTAATATAAAAAAAGAATGAAATACTCGACGCGGCGAAGTTAATTTCACACTTGAATGATATTATTTGGTGTGACAAACAGTTTTTAGAAGTAAAGTTTTTCTTAGGGACACACAATATACTAGTAGAAAATCTATTATAAAGGAATGGAACTGAAGGGAATTTGATGTTGACACGAAGAAAATAGAATGTGTGGAATTTCAACGTGCAGTCCCGTTAATGAAATTTGGGATGGGTTTTTTTGGTGCAACACCTAAAACGTGACGATATGGTAAGTACAATCGTCGGGTATAGACCACTTCGTTTATCTGAATATATTTATTAAAAATGTCATTATGTTTGTCCACGAACTCCGAAATTACGCAAACAATCTACATGAAAGTTGGCATTTATGTACAATTTGGTCCAACTTGAGAGATAGGATAATTTAGGTTTCGATTAAGGGGCCGTTCAAGCATTAAGTAAGCAGAATTTTTGTAATTTCTGACCGCCCCCTCCCCCTGGTCAGCAAAAGTAAAGCAATGCTCTTACTCCCCCCCCCTCTTACCCCCCCCCATGCTTACATAAACATGTACCTAAATCTGTTCCGGTTTAATAAAGACATATTGCTGACGTAATCACTACCTCCCCCCACCCCCCATGTCATCTATATAAATATTATAAAGAGGTAAAGATTGTGAGTTTGTGACGTTGTAGGGGGTAATCTTAGGAACTACTGGTCTGATTTGAAAAATCCTTTCAGTGTTATATAGCTCATTCATCGAGGAAAGTTATAGGCTATATATCATCACGCTTTTTTTTTTTTTTACATGGGGAGATCCCTAACAGATTCCCATCCCGTCGGGCAGCTGAGGATGGGTTATGTCCGATTTGCACGGACTAAAACCCCATGGTGCCTTCATATACCTTTTTAGGTGGGGGAGCAGGGACTGCCGGCTGGCACTGCGTCTGCTCCCCCGACAGGTGTAAGCCCCTCAAGAGGCCCTGACTGCGGTCTGAGGGGTCAGAGATGGTAGACCCCTCAAAGGGGGAGTGAGTGATAGACCCCCTGACGAACTGTGGGAGTCGCATCGGCAATATATCATCACGCTAAAACCAATAGGAGTAGAGCACCTATGAAGAATGTTTCAAAATCGGATATTATTTCCTCTTGAGAGCTCCGGCTGCGTATTAGCGTAAGCCCAAAGAAACTATACCACGCGGACGAAGTTCCACTTCGCCAAAAATAAGCAAATCAAGGTCCCCCAACCCCCATGAGTGCTTACATAATACTTGAATGACCCGTAATGGCCTTAATACTATTTAATTGCTAATTAAATGATTGTCAATGTTGAATATTGTTATTGATTGAAAGTTTCATCAGTCTCGAACAGATGGCGCTTTAAATTAGTTTGTTGACATAAAACAGTAGAACCGACTGTTATAGATATCTCATAGATGGCGCCACGTTTTAATTTTGAATTTCTTTTTTAACTCCAGTTTATTTTATGGTGCACATATATACTCAACTAGTTGAAATATATAGTCACTCATATAATTGGTTTCGATTTTGTGTATGTTCGTTTTTATTTATTGTTTCTATGTGAATTCAATTGAAATCGCAGCTACACTTAACTTTTTCTATGAATATTTAGTCATAATAATGAATACTGAGTTAAAATTATCCCACGCCTTAATTACGTATTTTGCAAAAACAAAGTGATAATAGAACTAACTTAATATTGCCTTCAAATAATTTTGCAACCACAATGTAAAATAAAATGTATATATGTATATATTTTTAAATATCAAATGGAGGCAAACGATCAGGTGGGTCACCTGATGTAAACACCAGGGGTGTCGCAAGTGCGTTGCCAGCCTGCGTTAAGGGGGAGGGAGGAGTGGGGAAAGGGGGAGGGAGGAGTGGGGAAGGGTGAGGGAGGAGTGGGGAAAGGGGGAGGGGAGAAGAGGTGTGTCTCCGGCGCTCTCACTGACCGAACGAAATGCAACAATGAAATCACTGTTACTTCACGTTGGTGTTTCTGTGGGTTGGGTGGTACTACCCCGGGCCAGCCGACCCATTCATGCTGAAACTAGTAATAGCTGCAGCGTGGCTCTACCACCTTCAAAAACATTCCTTTCTATAGATTTTCTCATGAGAAAGTTTGCTCAAGTCCCAGTTATGTATAATGCCTTATATATAATAACCAATAAATTGATATATATACAGAAGATATCCAGGTGACTGTTTGAAGGTTTTGATATTCAACTGGTTGAAATATAGGTATAGGCACTCAAGTAATTAGATTTTGTGTATTTTTGTTTTTAATTTTGTTAAAAATTGTTTCTATGTTAATTGCAGCTATACTTGCTCAACCGTTTGCATGAATATTTAGTCATGATAGTGAATACTTAATTAAAATTATGCCACTCCTTAGTTACGTATATTCCAAGTACAAAGTGATAGCAGAACTAACTTATTGGCTTTAAATTAGCAAATTCATATAACTTACAAACCACAACATGGGCAAGTGTGCTCAATACTCAGTTATGTATAATACTATGTTCATAAAAACCAATGAATAATGAATATATACAGAAGATATATAATACAGTAATAATAATACCATATACAGTATAGCCTTTGTGAGTGGAACCTACAAATTTGAAAACCTTCTAGAACTTCAAAGAAACCCTTGCACACTTCCCTTCATGTTCCATCAATCAATCTCTACCACATCCTACTATCTACTGAAATCTGAACAATCAATGAGCCGAGATAATTAGTATGTATATAAATATAATATCCATATTTATTTTTACTACATCCAAAACAATTGCAATTAAAGTAGTAATAATTGAAATTATGCTTGAAGAAAAAGTAGGGTACCGAATTTTAAAATATTTCATTAAATATATACATACTTTCATAGTAGTGATTTTTATTTATTTCACATCTCTAATTAAAAATTCGGTAGGATATAATTTAAACTTCTGCAAACCAAAAATTATCATCAGCCTGTAAAAGACCCACTGCAGGGCCATAGGCCTCTTCCCGAAGGAAGGTAGACATATATCTACAAAAATTATTCATAGCCAAGTCAAAACCCTTTATAAGTCTAAGCATCTATAGCTCAAATTAAATTATATCTCACTTAAAGATTGATTTACGGAGGTTTTACTACATATAAAAATGTTTTCAGTATATTATCATGCATTTAAGTGTATGTAAAATGTGTGTACAATATACCATATATACCTCAGTTGCATATAATATATCCAAAATCTTCTGAACAATGGGAGCATTCTGTTGTTCTTCCATTTCCTGACAGATCACTTCTATGTCCCGCAACTTTCCGAAATAAAAATCCCTTTCCTTCTCGAGGCCATCGACAGTTGCTTTAAGTTCGTTTAACTGTAAATTAATATATCCGTGTAGTGTAACATTAAAGAAGGAAAATAATACTGTTATCAGAAACATATGAGTCAACATGTGTTTGAAAATAGATCATTATTTATTGCAAGAATTCACCTGGTAGCGATAAATTAATAAGGAATGTATATAATTTGTTGTAAATACATTTATTGTGTACTCACTTGATGGGTGAGCTCATCGATGACCTTCGAATCACCTTTCCCGGTTGGATTTACTCTTGTCAAGTTCACTGGTGGTGCCTTGACTGTGGTGGTTGCTTTGACAACTGTGAATTTAATGAAACTATTAATCATTTAAGTACACTGGCTTAAATAGTTTTCTATGTTAGTTAAGTTTAATTTTACATATATTGTGTAAATATAATAGAAACATAGACACAAGACTAAAACATGGACATTAATAAACTAATAAGTGAAATGAGAGATACACTAAAAGCATGCTGTGTAAATATATTTTGCAGATGTAAGAGTATAGAATGTGAATCAATTAATAGATGGACTGTATATAATATACATACAAGTTACTTTTAGATCATATTTTATAGGAATAAGATACTAAAATATACATAATATTGCTTTTTTTTAATATTGTGCAATGGTTCTGTCTACATAATATAATTTGTTACTACTTACTAATGTTAGTCTTTCTCTTATTATGAGAATTAATGATAAAGCATTATAGGTTAATTTAAAAACAAAAAAAAATATAGTACTACTGATTTGGGGTCTAGCTGCAACTTTGGCGACAGGCGCTATTGGTTTCCTAGGAGCGACTGAGGCAGTGGCCCTCGGGGCATTCGATCCCCCGTGCCCCATGGGAAGACCCTCTCGTTGAGCTACTGCATCGTATTCCGTGCCTCCATAGTTGGCATCAAAGAATTTCTTGAACCATTGCAAAAATTCAAAATTATCTTGAAACCGACCCTTCACCAATTTGTCAATGGGTACTATCTACAAAAGAAAAAAAGGAATAGGTGAAATAAAAAGAAACAGCTAATCTACAGAGGTGTGCTCTAATTGAATGGGGGCTTTTGTTTATATAAACACCACACTAAGAAATAAAAAAACTGGCACTGAAATGGAGCCTATAGGTTTAGAATGATATCATGGCAAAGTTATTTCTTAATGTGGTTTGTATGTATCAAGGTACACGTCAAATGCATACTGCCGGATGGTTGGTTGGGTCCTGGACGGCGAATGCGCGGCTGTGGCTGACTTAAGGCACCTCCACATAGAGGAACACCAGTCTCGCATGCTCCGGACCCAATTGTGATACCACCGCGAGCATCGAAAGCGTCATATTCGCGCCCATCATAATTTGCATCAAAAAACTTTTTAAACCATTGTAAAAATTCAAAATTATCTTGAAATCTGCCCTTTATCAGCTTGTCCACTGGTATTACCTATAAAATTACACCCTAATGAATGTTGGAGAGCTTTGTAAGAGTGCAATGTTTTTTTATTTTGCTGACACCTTTATAATTTTACTAGTTTATCTTATCACAAGCTTGTAGTTTTTAAAAGTTTATGTACAGACTTATAAATCAACTCATTGGTTTATAATATTGATCTAACAAAGTCAGTTAGTTACTTTTTTTTACAGTGAATAATGTTACTGGACATTTACAAAACTGTAGGTAGTTTAAATACAATCATACCCTCTATTTTTTATGTGACGCCAAAATTTAGGATAACTATATAAAAATGACTTTATCTTGTTCACAACTCTTAACAAATGTGATATTAATTGTCCGCTAGCACATTTATTTAAGCCTAATAAAATTTAAAACTTCCATTATTGTATATTCTTAATTAATATACTGATAAACAGTCATTTATCAAAATAATTGTACTACTATACCTTATCAACACCCATTTTCTTAAAGCCTGCTTGCAGTATTTTAAAGTTTTGTATGTATTCATGTTCTAAGTTAGTTTTGAACTTGATCCTCTTCATTGGTACACTGCCAGGGAATAGCATGTCCATAAACTGACAATATGCAGCTCCTGTGCATAGTTCTTCAATTTTCCCAAAGTTCGAATGCAAGCAATCGTTCACCCACGCAAGCATATCATGTCGAGACAAATTCTCGGACGTTACGTTAGTTGAATACACATTCACTGCCATCTTGACAAACTAAACTAGCCTCCTTCTAAAATATAACACAAACGGCATCATTTATTACAATGGAATGTTTAGATGCCGGCTAATAACAGCGCGGTATTCATAAGAAAAAGAAAGCGGTTCTAAAAATAGGTCGTGGTATACCGTAGATTCGAGAAGCCACGTATAATCTGAAGTGAATCTTAAAGCCGCCCGTTTCTAGCAATCATAATATCAATATCAAAGTAAAATATGTTAAGAAAATTACGGTAAACGTACTCGGTAGGTAACTAGCGGATGTGCTGGTACGACAGGGATGAGACGACTCATCAAAAATTTGTTGAACCGCATGACGAATATAGCGAAAAACAATTAGGTATATATTGTTAAGTAAAATACTTACCTCTTATAAAGAACTTTTGAAAGATAACTTTTTACAAATCTCAATACATTTAACGGTGAGCAAAATAATCAAAAACTTTAAGATTTCTGTCTAAAACGCTCGCCTAGTCTCTCTAAACAGTGTTGCCAGGTAAAATTTTATAGAAAATTAGAATCAGAAGTACTAAATGAAAAATAAATTTATTAAGCTTCTTAAATAAATATTTGTAGGCATAGTTAATTACAACTAAATCAAATATCGTATCATTTTATTTAATGTTAACGATCTAAGTGTAAGAATATGATCTGTAGCATTCGATGATTTTTATTTTATTTATAATATCTAGAAAGTGGCGCCATATATTCTACATTTTAGTACTTCCGACATTTCTAGCAACTGTGTTTCCTAGTCACCATAGATGACAAAATAATATTGCTATTATTTGTCTCTGCTAGGAGTGCTAAGCATGTTCTACTATTTTTTTACTGCATGGCAAAAATACGCTGCGGTATCTATATGTAGTGCCACACTGCTAAAGTGCACAAATTTTCTGTCGTATCGCGAGCAATTAATAACAAATCAATGCAGTGGTGAAAAGCCTAATAACAAATTAAAATTGTAATACATTTCTTCTTTCGCAATATGTAGGGTAGAGGTAAGGAGAACCATCTCAGTATATTAAAAAGTATCCACTGAAAGGCAGCAAATTAAAATGGCGCTACAATAGCAAGTGGAAAGTATTTAAAAATAGCGCCACAAATAATTAGAGTAGGATACTAGATTAAAGAAGGAAAGACAGACTTCTAAACTTTTCTTTATATTAACAACAACGAAATTTAAAAAAAATAATAAATGTACCTACAAAAGTTTATAACAATCGGATCACTATCTGTGTTATTTCAGCAGTTTGACAGGTTATATTCACTAAATTACATTTGTCTACGTAAATAGTTCAGGTTTTAAATACTGCACATCTAACTACGAAAGTCACGAAAAATATTAAATTTTTCAACCCAGCACACTTCGTTTATAACTGCTAAATTCATATCATTTCCTTTTCCTACTAGTTTGACGAGTCTTCGAACCATACTTTGCTGTTTAGAAGTGGCCACTTTTTCAACTGCTTCCCCAGACTAGTTGGTTCTCCTTAACTCTACCCTCCATATTTCGCATAGAAATATTCACCTTTTCATTTGACAACATTTCAGTGTTGCCGAAAATCATAAATGGATGCAAAAGTAATACTATTTAAAGAATATTTTTTTATTTATTTCTAGTTTGTATGAATAATTATTTTGTAAAGTATTAATTAAAACCAAAATTAAGAATTAACATTAAAAATGTTCCAATTGAACAAACGATACTATAATATAAACCTTCTTATATAAAATGCTTTTTTTCATTTCAGAAACTCAACAGAGCGTACTGTATAAGGTAATTTGGCTCTACTGGCAACTTATATTTAAATTACGTATTGACTCTTCGATCAGTTATTGTTGATCGAAGTATTGACTTGTGTTGGATTTGTACATTATAAATCGTAACAAGGTAAAAAGTGTACCTATGGGAACTCAGGAAGATGCCTTCAAATATAATGCCTACTTTAGTTTATTTTGAAATTATTTTAAGATAATCACTATGCTACCTTTTTACTATATAAATACTTCGTTAAAAACTGAACAGATGGCAGTATTTTGTAGTGGTAATCCAAAAGTAATATAGTCAACTAAAAATGAAAGAGATGGCATGTTGAGTATATTTATCTATATAAATTAAAAATATTTATAATTCCTATGTACAATGTATTTAGAAACAGATTATAATTTTCTTGTGTCATTCGACTATTTTATAAAAGAATATTGGGTATAGTATAAAATATAAAGTGTTTGAGAGTCTCTCTCTAGAGAGTCTCTTTATAAAAAAGTAAGAGGATGTAAATAATAACCACCATTGAATAAGCTAACCGTGACAAAACGTCACTTTTTTCTTGCCATTTGAGCCGTCAACACGGTTACAGGAGATCCATTATAACTGTTAATTAATAATGCTACCGTGCTAGAATAGGTTTATAGCATAGGCGGCAATATATAATAATATATTTTTGCGTTTGCTAGTGTGCATAGTGCATCTGTATTATATTTACACTTCTTTAGTTATACAATAATATCCATAACGTATTTAAAGGGTTGATTGTTTAGCGTATTATTATAATTGGGACGAGTACCCCTTAAAAAAATGGAATACCTACCGTTTAAAAATTATCGTTCGTACAGCCCCCCACGAAGTTTCAATTTAGTTCTTCATAATTCCCCTACAGACTTCAACGCCAAAATGACCTTATACCCACTATAATTTGAATGTACGAAGTGGTTTTTAGAACTATTTTATTGGAAAACAATTTACTTACTATTTATTGGCTTCAAACGAAAGCAAATATAAACCAGAATATGAAATCGTACTATCTGCGGTTGCACCCACTCAACCGGGTAGTTATATTAGAATGCTTTGGTAACACTGTATAATGTTCTGCGACTGCGACTAAATATTACATTTTCATTTTCTTTGTAATCTGTGGAGGCATTGATAATAGAATAAGGTAACAAATGAAGAGTAGGAGATACGTAGTGTCCTTCCTATAATACTTATTATACTCTTTGGTGTCCACTTAGTAGTCTGTGAGTTATGATCAGTTATAAATATATTCTGAAACTGTAGAGTTATAGATGTTTTGTTGAGTAAATATTTGAGATTCGATAACGTCGAGTGGCATTATATAGCTGATTACATAAATATATTTTTCATTAATATGATCAATTGATAAATGTAGCTTTTATTGTTAACATTTTTTACATTGGTTAGTAACATAAAAGCGTAAAAATGACTGAAAGTGATGAACATCCAACAGAAAGTAATCCTAATATTAATGATGTTAGTGAATTACCCATAAAACGGTTTCATATTACTATGGAAATACCTATGCTGGTGACAATGTTGACCATGTCACTCACAGGTAAACAAATGAATCCTATTTAAAATAATATTTAGTTATAATAAGAATAACACGAAATAACATCTGATTTTATGCAGGGGTCTAATATAAAGTCCAATTTGTTTTTTAAAAAGTCTTTTATCCGGTCCTCAACATAAAAGAATTTATAAGCCTTATTTTTGTGTTTTACCTTTTTAGTGATGTCTATTCCTTCGACTTCGATAACATTTTTCATATTTTCTACTTTACAATGTTACTAATAATGTGTAATAATAAACAATATAGCAAATAAATTAAAACACGAAACAAAGATTTATTATAATTCGTTGGAACCGGAAGTGGCGGGAAAAAATATCTGCGAATATATATAAGCGAATAATGATAGTTGTACGGAGTTTTTGGCGGGATCTTAGTCTGGCATGTTCTGGATTTTATATTTTATTCATAATCTTGTATTATTAGACGGTATATATTGTTATATTGGTGGCGTTTACGTAATATAGTTCAGTTATTGTGCACAAATGAAGGGGATGGGAAATAAAACCACGAAGCATGAATTCTGAGATGCCACAAAAAATCCACGGAAAGTTCTAACAAGAGTGCCACCGCCACGTTAGAATATTGAAAATATCACAAGACACATGTCATATTGTTACTCGACTATGACAATAATAACCTGGAAGATTGATGGCCAAAAATAATATTTAAAAAAAATGTATTTTATTTTCAAAATCTACATTGTCTTGATCGAAGCCGCGAGCAGTATCTCGTAATAAATATTCGAGTTACAGGATATTGTCATTTTAGTAAATATTTTTCGTTTTCATATATGTAGATATAGGTACCGATTTTTATTGTGATTGATTAATCGGTATAGCATTTGATAATCTGTGATGGGTTATAGTAAAACTAGCTTTTGGACGTGTATTCGCTCGCGTTAATATAGATTTGATAGAATCCCTCGGGAATAGCACACTTTTTCGGGTTTTATTTTATTTTTGGCAACCAATCTTCTAGTAGATTATTACTGCCATTATCGAATAGGTAATTATATTACAAGTTTCATGCGATCATATCAATGAAATAACAAGATGGTGGCCGTCTTGTTAGAACTTTCCAGGGAGTTTTTGTGGCAAGTCAGAATCTGTGTTCCGTGATATTATTTCCCATCCATTTCACTTGTGCACAATAACCAAACTATATTACGTAAAACACCACTAATATTACATAATATATATCCAAATAATAAGATTATGAATAAAATATAGATATGACATTTCAAGATCCCGCTAAAACTCCATTTTTTGTCCGATTTTTAACTCCGATTAAATCCATTAACTCCGATAATGGTTGTCTTACTTTTTGTAAATCCAAAACATGCTATTTCCATAATGTATTTAGATTCAATAGAATATTATTTATACTTGATTCATATTATATTTATATTTTAATTACTACTAATAAAATTAATCAATGATAAGATATTATTTCTCGTTTCTTATCCTAATTATTATTTGTGTCCGTGCAATTTAAATTTATTACAAAAAGGAACGTCAATATGTTGATATGTTGTTTTTTATTTGACCTTTGCATAACACTGATCGAAAGATTTATATGTAAATTCAAAAAGGATACTCCTAATATTTATTTAGCACTGTATATCATTAATCATAATCAGGCCAGAGAAATCTTGAATAATCGATAATAGGTTTTAATTATATGAGCAAATTTCTAAAATATATTTTTTATATCATCAAATGAACAGGTTGGTGGGTCATCTGATGTTAAGTGACCACCGCCGTCCATATACACTAGCAATATCAGAGAAGTCGCAAGTGCGTTGCCAACTTGTGTTTGGGGGGGGGAAGGCATTGGGGAGGGGAGATAGTTAAAAAAAATACATAGTACTTCTCTTGCATATGGAGCATCATTGACGTGGGCATTTATTCATGCCGAATCCTGTAATAGCTTCAGCGTGGTTCTACTACCTATATCACTGAACTGAGTCCAGTGGTTACACTCATGTACATTCTTTAAATTTTTAATAACTGACAATGCAGTTTTTTTTAACAAAAAAAAAACAATACATAGCCCGTCTCTTGCATATGGAGCTTCACTGACGCGGGCATTTATTGTTCGGTCCTTCTTGATGATGCTTGGCTCATGTTCGACCTCTTCGGCTTCCGATACTTCGTGCTGCGAACAAAGAAACAAAAGAAGTCTCTAAAACTTTATAATATTAGTGTAGACTAGCTGTACCCGCGGCTCCGCACGCGTTTTTTAAAATCGTATTAAAGAATTGTAAAATTGTGAGACTATGTACAATTATAGAAATGCTCTTTAAAGACTATTGTACGTACGACGCGCACGCCACTAAAAGTAACATGTAACGTGTACATTAGATATATAAATACTAACAGCGTGCCAAATGAGGTTTGTCATCAGCAATATATTTAGAACCTTAACCCACTATATAACCCTTAGTGTTCACTTATACTGTATAAGGAAGTAATGAAACAATAACTTAAAATATTATTATAAAGATTTACATTTAATATACATTGCCATTATTACAATTAAGATTTTGTGACTACACAAAAAATAAAGGCAATTGTCTGTTCCGCAAGAAATTGTATTATATGAAAGCTGATAATTATTTATCTTATTAAAAATAAAGAATGAGTTGAAATCTTTCTAAATTTCATGCAGCCAAAGTCGTGGGTAACAGCTAGTCTAAAATAGAATAACCTCAATTACTTTTTATAATGTTCGCTATCTATCAGTGAAAGTCCCGTGAAAATCGGTCTAAACGTTTTGGTGATAGCACAGTGGTCGAAACCACGGTTAACGGCTAGTCTAAATTAAATTACTTTTTATAAGGTTCGCTATCTGCCAGTGGAAGGCCCGTGAAAATCGGTTGAACCGTTTTGAAGATAGTACTGCGGGTGAAGCCACGGTTAACAGCTAGTCTAAATTAAAATAGACTAAATTACTTGCTATGATGTCCGCTATCTGCTGGTGAAAGTTCCGTGAAAATCGGTCCAACCGTTTTAGAGATAGCATGGCAGATGAAGCCGCGGTTAATAACTAGTCTAGTTTAGAATGTCCTAAGTAGCCCGCTGTAAATTGAGCTATCTGCCGGTGAAATTCCCGTCAAAATCAGTCCAGCCGTTTCGGAGATTAGCCGGAACAAACAGACAGACAGACAAAAAAAAAATGTATTTTTGTTATCAGTAGCGTTTATACTTTCGTACCCAATCAGTAAAAAAATAAAAATTTTATATTACATACAGACACTTCATTTTTATTATATGTATAGATTAAAATTAAATGAACATCAATTTACATTAATTATTAAAATAAACTATTAGCTACCACTTCAACACGCAACTGAAATAGAGTGATCTTTCGGTTTTGTGTATAATACAATAATACTCCAATCGCACTCGGATTAAATGCAGGCATAATAAACAAAAAAGAAAAACAAAATGATTAACAATTAAAAAAAAACATCGGACTGCAAAATCCCTCAAAAAGATTTTAGTTTTATTATTGCCTTTGTTATTAATTCGGGTATTGGTTTGTAAAAAAAAATTGTTATCGTTTCACTGTTTTTCGATTCACTGACCTCAGCCTTCTGACAATCAAGACGGATCCAATGACGCTTGATATGTTGAAATCCATCTATTAGACGCTAAAAATATAACCTCTTTTTGTGTAGTCGGGTAATAACAGAGTTATACAACAGAATATAAACAGAGTAAGGGAGGTTTTGGAATGTCATCTAGTGGATTTTATATTTTATTCATAATCTTGTGTTATTTGGCTCTATATTATGTAATATTAGTGGTGTTTTACATAATATAGTTTGGTTATTGTGCACAAGTGGATGGGAAATAATACCATGGAGTATGAATTCCGACTTGCCACAAAAACTCTCTAGAAAGTTCTTCTAACAAGACGGCCACCCTCTTGTTAGTTCATTGAAATGAACACAAGAGTGGTAAGAGTGGTAGAGCCACTCTAAAGCTATTATTGGTTTCAGCATGAATGGGTTCGGCTCGTCCGGGGTAGTACCACCCTCTCATAGAAATCCGACGTGAAGCAACAGTGCTTGCATTGTTGCGTTTCGTTCGGTCAGTGAGAGCGCCAGAGACCCACCTTCCTTCCCCTCTCCTCTTCCCCCTCACTCCCTTTCCCCCAAACACAAGCTCGCAACGCACTTTCTACTCCCCCAGTGTCGTTAGTGTCTATGGAAGGTGGTGATCACTTAACATCAGGTGACCCACAAGTTCGTTTGCCAGTTATGATATAAAATAAATAATCGTTTAAAAAAACACGCTTTCATAAAAAATCCAATTAAAAAACAAATTTAATAAATTTGGATTAAGAATAGTGTAAATTAGAAATAAATGTATATTTTTGTAAAAAGTGACAAAAAAAATGATAAAAATACTGATATCTGGAGGTACTGATATTAACAGTGACGCATGTTACTTTAGTTTTTTTAAACTATTATTTATTTTTCATTTTTTAGTTAAATTTTTTAAACTTTTTTTTTCGGATTATTGCATTGTCATCGACCTTTGACAGGTGTCCAAAGTTTGAGTTAAATCTGATTATTCAAAGTAGGACAAAATCGAGCTCAAAGGGGTCGGTTACAAACATATGTACATACAGGTGAAGCTAATAAAAGCGATGTAAAGAAAAGAAACTTGTAATATCACATTACCTACTCGACAATGGCAGTAATAATCTACTAAAATTTTGGTTGCCAAAAAAATAGTAATAAATTTTGTAAATTATTCTACGTACTCTTGCTGCAGGTCCTGCTATAAAATATGTGGGCAAAGCGGAAGATATGGCGATCTCCGTTGTATTTAGTGTTGAAGGAACGTATTATGACGTAAAGCCCTTACAATAACATGTAATACGTTACAAAATGAATGAGCGCGTTTTATGCTACGCATGAGTCATCCCATCCGACCGACCTGCTATCTATAAGAAATCGTCTGCACGTGCATATGATTATGCAAAATGTGATCTATGACCCTACCTGCAGTGAGCTATTGTCCCTAGTATAGTACTTAATACTTACAAGTTTACTTACGATTGTATGATTCACAAATGAATATGTGTATGAATAGCTTAGAATAGTTTAACTAGGTCAGACGGGACTTGTCAGGTAACAGTCCAAGCCGAGGTGTGCCGTGCTTAGTAGTCCGGTGAAGCTATCTTGCCAGGTCAACAGCATAGTCAGTTCGAAAAAATAAAAAACCATGGCGAAAAAGCCCGTCATAGTGATTCGCTCTTGCGGGTCGCGTTCCGGAATCAGCCAGTGCATATGCAGCTTTTTGCAGGCCGGCATGACAGCGGTGACCTGCGATGAATAGTTGTCACTCGGTGGTCGCCATTGTTTTTGAATTGTACTGTGCTTACCATCAGGCATAGTACAGTCATTATACCGTGATACAATTTTAAAAAAATGGATATTTTTCCTTTTGAGAGCTTCCGCAGCGTGTTGTTAGCGTTTAGCCAACGTAACTATTCCACACGGGCGATGTTTCGAGTAGAAGCTCTAGTGTCATAGAATTATGTTATTTTTAGGGGCGGCCGTAAGTAACCTACTACTCTACAGAACATGCGTTCACTCGTTAAATTATCCAGAATCTGAATGCAAGATATTCTTATCGCTGGATAGAAACAATGATACACAACATTTGGAAAAAGAAGTTCAGAAATATGCAACATTCGTATCAACAGTGAAAAGTATTATCGAGTCTTTAGCACCAGCCATGTTGTCACTTTACCTTGGAGTGTGGTCGGATACTTATGGAAGGAAGCCACTGGTGGTGTGGCCACTTTTTGGTAAGTTGTCTTATTATTGTTGGTTGAATACTTTGTTACACCTGTTTTGATATCCGATGTATGAGTATCTCTATTTGGTAGCGAATTGCGATTTGAAATTAATTACATTTTGAAGTAAAATTTAAATGGTTTTTACGCGGGCTGTTCTGGCAGGTAGATGACATTTCGGTGTACAATCAAGGACGCATTAGTTACGCTTTTCTCTTGGGCTTGAGCAGTAATTATCAACTTTAACAGATGTAACTTGAAAGCGGTAAAGCGATTAGAGGGGTCGTAAGTAATGTCGTAAGTAGTACTGAGAAAAATATATATTTAAAAAATAAAAGACCGCTCACAATTATTCGAGATAAAGAAACGATATACTTGTTAAGAACAAGGTCGTTTTTTTTATATTTTGTTGTAGCTCAGTAAAGTGACTGCACTGTGCCTGATGTTGAGCACAGTACAATCCAAAAACAACGGCGAGTACCGAGCGATGCGTTATCCCTCGCCAGTCGCCGCTGTCATGCCGGCCTGCGTGAGCAAACAACCTCCGTCCGTGTCCAGACCAGAGGTGACCAGTGTTAATCATCTCACCGGTACTCGAGCTACGGCGAAAGTCATTATAAAGTTATCGCATCGCATATCGCATTATAAAATGCGAAAGTCGGATATGCATGAGCTGATCCCGAAACCCGACGCGCAGAACGAATCACTATTACGGGCTTTTTCGCTACCTGCATGGTGGTCGCGACACAGTTGGGCTTTAAAACCCTACCACCCCGCTGTCGCCATTGCCTCGTTCGTTACTCAGCAGCGCGCACTACGTGCAGTTGAGGTTGACTTTGGTGTCTCAAGCTTAAGACGTTATGCGACACCGTTTTCACAGGGACGAAGTCGCGAACATTAATTAATGTTAAATATAACTAATTCTTACTAATTCTATAAATGACAAAGTGAGTTTGTTTAATTTGTTACGCCTTCATGGCTTAACTACTGAACCGATCATCATGTAATTTTGCGTACACATTTTCAGGAATATAGAAAAGGACAGGGTATTTTTCATACAGTAAAAGTATTTTTTCTGAGGGTTACTTCATTAACGCGATCAAATTCGCCAGCAGAAGCTAATATTAAAAAGAGAAATAACTGGAAGTAAACTGTTCAATAACCCCTGTTTTCTTACCAATCATAATTTAATCATTACATTTCGGCCTTAAATAGGCATTGGTCTCTTTGCGGTTATTCCTCTCACATAACCTTGTAACTATAGGCGTATAACATACACATATATCATACTTTTAGTTACCTGCTCCTGACAAGGGACATTGATACCGTCCGAACTGCATTTTTATTGCCATAATACAGACAAAGTATCATAAATCCCGTTGAGAATTAATAATGTATTAAGAAATATTTATTCGTTTTTCAGCTTTTTTTTTGTTGTAGTGTGGTAGCAACACTGCACCTGATTGTAGGTCGGCTGATGTCAATAGGTAACACCTCTAAGTGTTCTATTATTGTATATGTATTCTTAGTCTGTGCTTGTTGTGATCTAGTAGGGCAAAAAGTTTTATGTCCTGACAATTTAACTTTAGTGGGGCATGTTAGCATGTAGGCATGTACGGTCGTGCTGTAGTTCGCCAAATGTGTAATTAATATGATTAACTTTTTTTTACTTTGTACATATCATAGCCTCATCTGACGTTAAATAACGCTGTGGTCCAAGATTGCAAACACATGCAAAACCTAGAGTGGGTCTAGCACTCCAGTACAGCTGCCGGAACTCAGCTATGGCTTGGCGACAGATTTTCAACTCGAGGGTGGTAGCTAGCCAGGCAGGTTTAAAAAAAGTTTTACAAGTTTTTGGCCATTTTTATTTGTAATGAATATATTCATCGTAAGGCAAATCTAAATCCAAGTATGTATATGCAGGAGTCAATGTTTATCAGTAGATCCGGAGATAGATAAAATTGTTTGTAGGAGGCAAGAAAATTTAAGGGAGCACACTCTCGTAACAGATACGTAAACAAAGAGAATGAAAATAAATATTTGAAAGTTGTCAGTTTGAAATGTCAAAATTAATTGTCGTCCGCCATATTTTGTTATCAAACTTGCCAAAAAAATTATATAACAGTGTCATCTAGTAAGTTGATTGATAACCAAAACTAGACGAGCCTTTTCCATACAAATCCGATTATGAGGAGTGAAAATAGCCTGGTAATGAGCGAGACTCTCGATTCTCGCGTCGCACGTCCAGTCCAGTATGGTCCAATACTACGCGCGAGTTAGTGGCGAGTCGACATAGTTGTCAGTCGTCTACCCGTACGACGTATCCCAGCGTATGCGACGTTTCTTAGGGTAGAAACGCGCGTAAAACGCGGTATCCGGACGCAACATATTTTAAAGCGCGCGAGTAAACTCGCACGTAAATCGCCTCATCTGGACAGGCTCTTACCTTGGCTATGATTTTATGTCGATGTTTTCCTTTACTGAATGTGTTGACTCATTGGTTAGAATTCGAAACTATTATGTCGATCGACGCGTTGTCCGAACACGCTTACCACTCAGCTATGATCGCTTCTTTCTCTTTCTTATCACCTTTCAGACTATCTTCTTTGTTTCTTATCTCCTGGTTTTATTTCTTTGTTGCGCTGAATGGGGAATTTTGTAACTCCAATTGCAATATAGTATGCAATTCGTTTGTATCGTTGATTATAAAACTTAGTATGCTATAGTTTAATTATCTGTTACTAGCAGTAAGTAGTTAGTTAGGTGTTTTGATTTAATTTACGATAACTTCGTTGTTGTTCTACTCCCTGTTATGTTGTTTATCGTGGATCTCATTTATCTCGATTAATCGGTAAAGGTATTTTATACATTGAATAAAAAATTGTACATTTGACAAAAATTGTAACCTCTAGGACCTTCGGAGGTATATTGACCTCTACCTTTTTAGTTTTTTTTTAGTAAAACTCGTATACCACAGACTTTGGGTCCACACGAGTTTTATTTTATATTTTGTTTGTTTTATTTGCTATTAAAGTATTAGAACATAAACTAAAATAATTAATTATTTTCTTATCATAATAAACTCTTAGATATTATACATAATTAATAGACTAAAGTGCTAAATTTATTGTAATTGTAATAATGTATTGATTTATCGACTATGAAGGTTTTAAAGGTTTGTTTCGAATTTTCGAATTTTATGGTCATTTTGATATATTTAATTTATGATGTATTGTAATTCGTATTGTAAACACAACTTCTTTTTTTTTTATGTCATAAGTGGCAAACGAACAGGCGGGTCACTTGCTGTTAAGTGATAACCACTGTCCATGAACACCAACAACACCAGAGGAGTCGCAAGTGCGTTGCCACCCTTTAGGGGGAAGTGATTAGGGGAGGGAGATGGAGAGGAGGAGAGGGGAGAGGAGGTGGGCCTTCTCACGCTCGCCGGCTCCCTACCCTGGGAGCTGGAGGCGGGTGTCCTCGCCGCTGTGTATCAGTACACGGCGGCGAGAAAGCGTAGTGGTGAGCCTCCGGCTCTCAGGGAAGTTGAGTTTAAGAGGCGGGAGATCCGGGAGGTGGCGGTCGAGAGGTGGATGCAGGACCTGGTGGACGCGCGCTATGGGCGTTATACAGTGGATGCCGTCCGCCCGGTCCTGCGGGAGTGGATGGGACGGGAGTGGGGCTCCCTGACGTTCCGGATGGTGCAGGTACTCACTGGGCACGGTTGCTTCGGATGGTACCTGCACCATATCGCACGCAGGGAGCCGACCGCCGCATGTCACGAGTGCGGCGCTGATGAGGACACCGCGCAGCACACTCTGTCCGAGTGTGCTGCGTGGGAGGGGCAGCGCCGCATTCTGGCTGCGGCGGTGGGGAATGTAGGAGGGAATTTGTCGCTGCCGAGCGTGGTTTTGGCCATGCTCGGCAGCGAACATGCTTGGCGAGCGATGGCCTCCTTCTGCGAGGAGGTCATCTCGCAGAAGGAGGCGGCGGAGAGGGCCCGCGAGGTAGACCCTCTAAGTGGCCCTCTCCGCCAACGGAGGACCGGCGGGAGGAGGCGGCGCTTTGCCCAACTCCTCCCGCCACCCTAGCCGGACTTGAGGGGATGGGCCGGTGGGCCCATCTCCTCATTGCACAGGTTCGGCGGACGAGGGGGGGCAGCCGGTGTGTACCCGGTTGCCTCTCAATAGGCAGAAGCCCGGCGGTCACCTTCCGCCGGGCGGACCGTTGGGGCGGCTCTTCAAGGGGAGAAGCATAGATCGATCCCTTGCCGCCCCAACCATACGGTCGGACGGTACACCGTGGGGTTTTAGTCCGTGCGAGTCGGACATAACCCACCCTCTCCCCCGGGGGGGTGGCGTATCCATAAGGGATTTCCCCACGTGGCCTTCGGCGCTCTCACTGACCGAACGAAACGCATCAATGCAAGCACTGTTACTTCACGTTGGTTTTCTATGAGAGAGTGGTACTACCCCGGACGAGCCGACCCATTCATGCTGAAACCAACCAGTAATAGTTTCAGCGTGTCTCTACCACCATAAAAGTGTGTCACAGTGTGTCAGTACTACGCTGTCTTGAATTTGTCGTCTTCTACATACGAGTTGCTGGGCTACTGCAAATTTAAATGCCTCTCATTCCAAATTCATACACCGTGTTTGTTTTGAAGATCGAAAAATATATAAAATGGTGCACAAAATCTAACGAGCCGCGCATTTGGCTAATTTTTGTACTTAACCGAGGTACTCCACGGGATTAGCAACGGGAAAGAGCGAGATAGAAAACTACGATGTTTTCTATATTAGATAACCTAAGAATTTTATTTACTTGAATAATCTTCACACATTGCAATTAAATGAACTGATATCTTGTATACTATATTAAACAAAAATAAGTAATCGTCGGGTGGCGTAACTCCATTACTTATATTTACTCGTAAGATAACATAGATAAAACGTATAAAACGCCGAATGGATCCAACTAATTGTTCGGAATAATAAATCTAGTATATAGTAGGTAAATAACAGTAGTACCTTTCCCTAGTCCCTGTAGTAGTAAAGTCTCTCGCGTAAACCGTATTACGATTTGTACAGTATCTTCATTTTAATGCAATGTATATGTTTTTATGTACTATGTACATAGTTTATGCGAACAAAGCTTTTGACTAGGAACTTAGAATTTCATGAAACACGGCTCTTTGTGTACCGCATTGGTGGTTATATCGTCTCAGGCTACTGTCGGAACTGATTCACGGCCGTAACTAGTGCGGAGTTGCATTGTGGGGTAATGCCCTGCCTTATAATTACCAAAAACGAAGATAAATTATTATAATTATATTGTTTGTTCATAGTTTGAGATAAAAAAAAATATTGTAGCGATATATCTAAATATATGTATTTAAACTTTTCGGAACCAACCACAGTTTGTGACATTAGAGGGCAGATCAGTTATGGAATTTTTTTTACTTCCGCCCTACCTGTAACTAATGCTGCCCTACCTCAAATTCGACCCTAGCGACAACCCTAAACTGATTATAAACAGGGTACAAAGAATAATTCACACCCGAGAAATATTCTGTTATACAAAAATTTATTAAAACATACGTTTTATTTTTGTTACCAGTAACACAAGTTTTAAAGTAAAAAAATCTAAGTATAAAATATACCATATTTATTGTTTTTTTTTAAATAACGAAATTCTAATAGAAACCTAATCTTTTTGTCATAATAATATTTTACGAAAACAAATTGGCCTTCCATTCAAATTAAGAGTTCAAATCATTGATATATAAAAACCCAAATTGCACAGACTCGAATAAAAGTAACGCTCAAAACCGTCCCAAAAAACTCACCGATAAACTAGTTATAGTTATGCTATAATTAAGTTTTTGCAAATTCAGAATTCTTTAAAGTTGTTTTTACAAAGCAGTCTACAAAAAGTCCAAAGACGCGAGTGACGAGAGACTAATTCTAAATTGTGCGCTCATTTTAAGCGGACGGTTTTGAAATGTTGACTGTACATCTTGGGTTTTTATATATCAATGGTCCACATGTAGACATTATTGTTTTTAGATTAAGCACTTAATGTATTGATATAAGATTAAATTGAAACGCGATATATTTTGATTTATTTATACTAAAAGTTATGACTTCTAAATATGTATTATGCATATGTCGCAATACATTATATTTAGAGTACATTATTTATCTATTTATAGATATGACATTATTTTGTAATAAAGGTCAAAAACTTGATGATTTGGCCATCAATTCAACTTTGGCAATAATACTTCGATCAACAATAATTAGATAAAGGGTCGGCGCGAAAAATACGTCTTGGTAAATAAGAGTTCACTTGAAATGTGTGCCCTTATTTTGTTTAGTTTGTTTGAAACACAGCCAATGTAAAGCACGTTTCACATGCCGCAGTGTATTCAAAAGATGCAAAAATAATACCCGAAAAAGCAATTTAACTGCCGGAATATCTTACTTTCGCTAAATACATGTTGAATAAGTTATATTTTAAGCTTTAAACTAACAAATAATATCAAATTTTGAACAAAATAACCGATTTTACCTGTGATACAAATGTTTAGCCTCGCCACACACAAACACGCACATAACGGGAAAACGTACTTTATTCATTACGTGTTAAGGTTGAATTCACACTAAATGTTGTCTTTTCATTTGTGAGGGGAGTAATTTATTACTTTGCTCGTTTTATCGTAAGTATTATATAATATTTTGAACCTTTGTGACTTTATTACTAGGTGTTATGGTTGTAATTAGGTTGAACTTAAAACAGCCTTAATTTTTTTTTCTCCTTTTCTTAGTAAACAAATAGCTACACATAAGTATATATTTACGTGGACGGCTTTTAGTTCGATTTTGTACGTGACCCTTTATCTAATTATTGTTGATCGAAGCAATAATATTCGTATTTTTACTATACGGGAAATGGAAATTTGCGTCCTAGAGAATGTGTAAAAGACATTCTTTTTCCTAATTTTTTTATGAAGTATTTTTTTTCTGTTTTTAGGTATAGCAATCACTGGAATGTTAGTAGTCGTTTACAGCATGCTACCAACCTTAGGACCATGGTGGTATATATTAGTAATAATGCCGTATTCCCTGTCTGGAGGTATGACAATTCTATTTACCGGTGCTTTTTGTTATTTGAGTGACGTCACTACCACTGAAAGTAGATCTTTGAGGTATTTTGCAAAATGAATGAAATAATTATAGGCCGAAGTAATTACTATATTTGAACAATATTGTTTTTAGGATGACGATTTTAGAAGCTTCAGTCTCGGCAGGTAGTGTTGTTGGTGGGGTAGCAAGCGCATACGTGCTTAGAGCTGTTGGGATAACATATTTACTACTCATAGCAGCAGCTTTGAACGTATTCGCTTATTCTTTTGCTAACATATGTTTAAAGGAATCTTTGCCTGGATCTGTTCAAGTAAGTATTAAAATCACTCTATTTAAGGAAAATAATTTTGATGTGATAACGTCTTATAAATCGATGAACGCCGGTTGCACGCACGAAAAAGCATGACTCATTGTCACGTTCCGCCTGAGCCGAGCGTGCAACCAAGAGCGCGGTACACGCGATCAGCCTAAGCGTTCGGTTTGTGTCGCATCTATATATATGTCTGGCTGGATATTTGCCTTTTGCAATCTGTCTAACTGATGAAATATAGTGTTGTAATAGTAGTCTGAATAACATATTAATAAAATTAAGCATATAAAAATAAGTTAAGTTCATTCATTTTTTGTCTGCTTAAAGCGTCTGGCAGAAGCTGTGCCCCTGGTTAGGTGTCTGGCGACACTGGTTCATGCCTTAGAATGATATTATACACAACATATATAAAAATGAGCCAATTAAAAATAAGTAAAGTAGCTCCTATTTTTATTCACTTTTGACTCCCGATATCTATACATCGCCCCCAGTCTCGAAGTCTGTGAGTGCGAAAGCGCTATAAATACATAAAAGACTACTCAAATCATGAGGTTTCGTCCATTTAAAAATAAGTTAGGTCTGACAGCTCTGGGATCTTGGTCTATTTAGCATTACTTTTAAAGCGTTGCCGTTAAGCCCTATAAGTTCTTACGTTGACTATTTGTATTATCGGGCATCTTCATCACCTGTGCTATAAATCAAATAATTAAATTTTCACTTTAATTAAAATGTGATAGTAACATAGTATAAAGTTAATAAACCGACAATAAGATACAATTAATTAATTAAAATCCATCAAGTAATATCTGTATGTAGTCGTAAAATGTTAAACATATAATTTATAACGGCCTGACAAACAATATCATTCCCAATTTTTTACACTCCGAACGAATACCTGGGCTGTCCGCACATAAATCAAGTGCCACACAGGTTATCGTTTATTTTATTTTACACGTGTTTAAGACCCACCCTTACGGTCTTTTAATATGGACACCACACAGAAATAAGCTTTTAAAAAATGCATACGAGTAATAATAAAGGTCCTTCTTTGAAATTGATTAAAAGTATAGACTGCATTTTTGTGCCCATAGCCTCATGTTGCCGACTAAAGAGATCATGGTCCGGTTGATAGATACGTCGGACGGACGTATACGATAGGGCTTTTTCTAAGTATGCCTGCGTAGTGACCACTCGCAATTTCCAAACACCACAGGCAACCTATACGGTATAGAAAAACAGTGCATCAATGTGTACACGCGGAGGAAGTCCAACTTCTTTGGCTACATCTATACTATATTAAATTATACAATATATATACGAGAATGCTCATAAAGTATATACTGTAGGAAGTCCCGTAGTATAAATAAATATATTCACTTTCGTATACCACTAGACTCAGACAGTATATTTATACATACACACAAATTCTTACCTTTTTTTTTTCGAACTGACCACTCTATTGACCTAGCAAGATCTTAACAGCTTCACCGGACTACTAAAGCGAGCGAGTGAGGCACTCAGCCGATTTTATTTTGACAACTAGCTCAAAGGTGCGCGGCACTCCTCGGCTTGGGCTGTTGCCTGATTCATGCAATTCGCGATCTATCTGAGCTAACCTAAGCTTAGCTACATATTCATATTTATATGAGGACCGTACCGAGTAAACGGTGCGTAATAACGTAACGTGTGACGTAAAATATTCCCTACCGTGCCATAAGAAGTTTCCCTTCAAAAGCAATGTAATTTTACATTCTCATAACATACTATGCCTGCAACTCTGTCCGCGTGGAACATAACGCCTTTTGATAGAGTGAACCGAATTTAATGAAACCAAAACTCCTTGGTGAGGTTTTATCGTGAACGCAGTACTTTAACAGTGATGCGTGTTCAAACAAACAGATAGACGGACATTTCTAAAAATGACTAAAATGTATTTTATTACTTATTCTAAGACACCTGTAACATTATTATGTTTCAAACTTTAGATTTACATTCTTTTTTTTTAATTTTATTTTAGCAACCAATATTTTAGATTATTACTGCCATTGTCGAGTAGTTAATAGTATTACAAGTTCTTCTTCGATTCCATTTTTACCAACCAGTCTTTTAGCAGACTATTACTGCCATTGTCAAGTGAATATCGATATTACAAGTTTCTTGATATAATTTCAATGAACTAACAAGATGGTGGCCATGTTGTTAGAACTTTCCATGGAGTTTTTGTGGCATCTCAGAATTCATAGTCCGTGATATTATTTTCCATTCACTTCACTTATGCACAATAAACAAACCATATTACATAAAACACCACCAATTTTACACAATATCGAGTCAAGTAATACAAGATTATAAATAAAAAATGAAATCCACTACATGACAGACCGAGATCCCGCCAAAAACTCCGATTTACATTCTTATTGTGTTTATAGATTTGTAATTTATATACACTTATCGATATTTTTGTTTTTAGGTATAGTTTATCACCATATTTAATTTATCTTCCAATTTTCAGGGTGGACTAGGAACACTGCTTAACTTTGAACTAGTTAAAGAGATGGTTGGTCAGTGTTTTAAACGACGGCCAAACCATGGCAGAGCACAGATTCTTCTATTAACATTTGCAAATAGTATGACAATATTCATACTGTATGGATTAATGGGCTTAGAATATTTATACGTAAGACAGAAGCTGCAGTGGGTATTAAAAGACTATACTATATTTTCTGCTATAAGTACAATGATATCGTTTGTTGGAGGCCTCGTGGGGATTATATTCTTCCAAAAGTTATTGAGAATCACAGATTTAGCTTTAACACATGTCGCATTTGTTTCTTGTATAGCTGAGTATGTGATTAAAGCTTTAGCAGTGAGCACATGGTATATGTATTTAGGTAAGTGTATCTACATTGAAATGATAATCCATTAATGCTATTTTTATACTCATTTTAAAAACATTATGTAAAATAATGGTACATAATGGTAATGGAATCATAAATTAATGTATTCGATAGCTTAATTTAATTACATTAATACATTTAATATCTCCATTTTTGCGGAAGTAATAAAACGGATCACAAACAATTTATTTGCATAATATAATTACTTAGTATTATGCAGTATATTAAATCATTTAACGTACTTTGAAATTACCACGACTCTCTTACCTGCATCTAAATCATTTTGAAATAACCACGACTCTATGACTGTAGCTTTATCAGGACTAACAAATATTGGTGACTTAATATTATGCTCATGCAACACGTCAAAGGAGTGAGTATTGAATCGTATTAAATTGCGATCACCCCTCTCTCCCTTTATATTACCAATTCCAAATGATCTCTCTGCGAAAACAACAAGCTTGAAAAAAAAAAGTATTATGCAGTATCAAGAAACGTTAGTAATACACAAAAATCTTTAGTATTCGTGAATTTTTTGTCACAATTATCTATGGATACAATTAAAATCTGCTTTATCAATTCACAAATACAAAATTACAGGACAATCCTACTTTGCGGAGTTTTTGGCAAGATTTTAGAATGTCATACGATGGACTTTATATTTTATTCATAATCATGTGTTATTTGGCTCTATATTATGTAATATTGGTGATGTTTTGCGTAATATAGTTTGGTTATTGTTCACAAGTGAAGTGGATCGGAAATAATACCACGGATCATGTATTCTGAGATGCCACAAAAACTCCTTGGAAAGTTGTAACAAGACGGCCACCATCTTGTTAGTTCATTGGAATGATCGCAAGAAACTTGTAATATCGTTACCTCCTCGACAATGGCAGTAATAATCTACTAGACTACTGGTTCTGAGTGGTAGAACCACGCTGTAGCTATTACTAGTTTCAGTATGAATGGCTCGCCCGGCGTAGTACCACCCTCTCACAAAACACCTATGTGAAGTAACAGTGCCTGCATTGTTGCGTTTCGTTCGGTCAGTGAGAGCGACGGAGGCCCACCTCCTTTCCCCTTTCTCTACCCCTCCCCCAAACACAGGCTGGTAACGCACTGGCGACTCCCCTGGTGTTGCTAGTGTCTATGGACGGTGGTGATCACTTAACATCAGGTGACCCACCTGTTCGTTTGCCTCCTTTTGACATAAAAAAACTAGAAGATTGGTTGCCAAAAATAAAATATCCTACTTTGCTGATTTTTAAATTGTAGAATAATGGATTTGTTGTTAGCGTGTTCAGATATGTCATCGATGTAGGTTCGCACCCCTGGCAATTAACTGGAGGAACTTGAAAGGAAATATCTTGTTGGTAGGTTTTTCTTTAAGCCTCCTTGGGTAGCTGCGACTCACAGGTTGAAAATCTGAGGTCAAGCGCCTGTTACTGTGTTCCTTCAGCATTTGTCAGTCAGTCGTCTTGGTATGGCGTATTTACTAACTTAGACCACATCGTAATTTAACATCAATTGAGATTGTGGGCAAACACTAAAACATATTATAAAGTACTAAAGGGGCCAGCGGACGTTGTCCCACCCTGATAAATTATATACCTAAATCATTCATGAATTCCTTTATCTACTGGTGAAAACCGCAAGTAGATCCGTTGCGTAGTTTTTCAGTTTATCGCGAACAGACAGACAGACGCGGTAGGGGAATTTATTTTATAATATGTAATGATAATTTAACTTTTTAGGTGCTGGAATTTCCGCATTCAAAGGTCTTTCATCGCCTCTATTGAGGTCATTTCTGACAAAAATTCTTCCTTTAGAAGATATAGCAAAAGTGTTTGCACTAATGTCAGTCATCGAAGGTGTAGCTCCATTAATAGCACCTCCGTTGTACAATTCACTTTATGAATTTACTATTTCAATATTCCCGGGTGCTATATACTTATTGAGTTGTGGTATATACGGAATTTGCATATTGTTTGTGGGGTAAGTTTTATTTATTATTATAGTTAATGTTACTAATATTATAAAAGCGAATATGTGTTTGTTTGTTTGTTACGCTTTCAAGCTTTAAGTACTTTACAGATTATCATGAAATTTTACATCATCATCACCTTGTAGGTGGTAGAGCCAAGCTGAAGCTATTACTATTGTCATGGGTCAGCTCGCCCGGGGTACTACCACCCGCCCCACAGAAAACCCACGGGAAGTAATAGTGCTTGCATTGTTGCGTTTCTTTCGGTCTGTGAGAGCGCCGGAAGCCCCCTCCACTTCCCCCGCCCCCTTCCCTCACTCCTCCCTCCGCCCAAACACAGGCTGGCAACGCACTTGCGACTCCCTTGGTGTTGCTAGTGTCTATGGACGGCGGTGATCACTTACCATCAGGTGACCCGCCTGTTCGTTTGACTCCTATAATATTAAAAAAACACATAATTTATCCAGAGCAAATGTACTTTTCCCAATAGATAAATAAAATTTATATTAAAAAGCGAAGTTGCGAGCAAAAGTTGTTACAAAACCTCTTCATACTTTATTATTTATGTTTATCTATTATTTTATTTCATTTACTATTTGTATAAGTGTAAATCTTCTAGTATATTTACTACAAAACGAACCCGAAATCTATACTAGTATTGTATAGATTAATGTCACATTATTACGCCCCTGGAGTAAAACTACTAATATTCAAATAACAGTTACAAACGGATTAGTGGTGTTTTTGTTTATTTTTATATTTATCTATACTTCTATACTAATATTATAAAGAGATAAAGTTTCTGAGTTTGTGACGTTGTAGGGGGTAATCTCAGGAACTACTGGTTCGATTTGAATAATTCTTTCATCGTTGTATAGCTCATTTATCGGGAAAGGTTATAGGCTATATATCATCACGCTAAGACCCATAGGAGCGGAGCACCAATGAAGAATGTTTAAAAATCGGGGTAATTTTTCCACTTGAGAGCTTCCGCTGCGTGATAGCGTTAACGTGACGCGAACGAAGTCGCGGGTAGAGGCAAGTCTTTAATACTTTTGACATTTTAATTTTTCTTCCATTATTATGTACAATTTCGGAGTATGTTACGACCATTGTATTTTCTTCATGTTTCTTACCGTGACCGTGACTTCATAAGTTTGATAACTCCGTTGAAATATGATGTACTTTAATAAAATAATAAGTCGAAAAAATACTGATTAAAACGCGTGCGAGGACACGGGCAGATGTTAGTGTTCTATATAATTGTGCAGTTGTGACCTTCAGAAATAACTCGTTTTAATTATGTGTTTATATTTCCAAAATTTGTTTGTATTCGACTGGTTTCCGTTTATCCGAGATGAGAATATATTAGCAATACAGAAAACAAAATGTTAAAAAAATATTTTTATTTTGCATTTAAAATCGTTTTTTTATAAGCATTTTCTATTCTATTCCAAATACTTAAAAATTACATAGTGTGTTTAGTATACTGGGTGTTAGGGTAGACGCCAGCAATATTTTATAGGACAATCAATAGTCGCTTCTGGTTCTAAAACAATTAAAAAAATTGGTGCTTAATATTTGACCTAATTATTTATTTACACATTATGCGTTAAATATGCAATAACGAACTTAATGCCGAAGGCATTCTCTACCAGTCAACCATTAGGTGATGCAGAGAAAAATGTTGGTAGGTGTAAAAGGTGAGGTTTTTATAAAATTATGTTTAATCTATTTACTATCACAATATATAAATAAAATATCAACACCGATATACTACATATATACTACACATATACAATACATACACTAACAATATCATACATAAATATCAGTACAATAAATAAAAGTATAATAAGTTAACATCAAGTACTAAATACAGCATTAACCAGATAATTCTGCTAAATGAGACTGGTAAACAGACGTACCCTGACTTTAAAACTGAAACGGTTAGATGACATCCTGATTTCATAAGGAAGCGCATTCCATAGGAGAATAGATTGGATAAAGAAAGAGGAATGTACAAGACCGGAAGTATGGACAGGACAGCAAAGAATAAGATTATTAGAAGAGCGAAGGTTAAGGTTAAGTAAGAGGGAGTGTTGGGAGAAAATAGAAGAGAATATAGAGTTGTCAGGGCCGCAAACTCCGACGCTGGCGTATGGGCAACCAATTAAGCTCTGAACGATGGCTCGATACATGGTCATACTTACGAAAGTTAAAAACAAATCGAATGCAATTGTTGAGTAATCTGTCAAGTTTGTTAAGAAGGTCAGCGTTCAGTTCGTAAATGCACACATCACCATAGTCAATTATAGGAAATATAATAGATTGCATTAGCATGGTTTTCGTTTTAACAGGGAGAAAATTTTTCAGGTGATAAAAAGACTTTACAGTACCTATCACTTTCTGACTAACCTTGGAAATATGAGTTCTCCAATGCAATGTGGCGTCAATGTGTAAACCAAGGTCCTTTACGTTCGTACTAAACGGTATGACAAGACCACTGATTATGATCTGAGGCAGCGAGCTGAAGTCTATTCTGGTAATCATATGAGAGCTCCCTATTACAATTGCTTGACATTTGAAAGGATTAACTAATAAGCCAAACCTCTCAGACCAATCCCTTAAGGCATTTAGATCCCGGTTAATAGAATAAATTGCAGCTGATCGAGAATCTACTGCGGCTTGTGTGTATAATTGCAGGTCATTAGCATACAAATGATATGTACATCGCAGTTCATAAGTTAAGAGGTTAATAAAGAGGGAAAAAGAAGAGGTGAAAGTATACCACCCTGAGGGACACCAGCACCTAGCTCACACCAATTAGACGTAGCCCCATCGATACGAACCAATTGTTGTCGTCCCTTTAGATATGAAGCGAACCATGCCAGTGCCTCTAATGAGATATTATAATGAGAAAGAATAGCCAGGAGAATGTTGTGACTAACAGTACTAAAGGCATTGGAAAAATCTACTAGAACCAGCACAGTAATCATTATAATTATCTTTCAATTTAATTTTATTCAACATTAGATGATTTACGCAAAAAGCGCGGTGATTCACCGCATTCAATGTGCGCCGCCCCTTTGCAGCGCAGTCTGGCCCGCATCCCGCACCTCGGTCTGCGCCTAACTTCCCATTGTTTGATCGTGCGACATTCCGACAATAAGCAGTTACGTAATGATTAACCTTGAAAAGCGCACCTTCAAATCTGTTCATTGAACCTACGTGTGGTTTTTAACGTTTAAAAGTATGATTCACATACTTTTAAAAGTTTTAAAACAAACTTTAACTACGGGACTCTCTGTTGTTTATTAGTATTTGTTTTGATATGATTATTTTATATGTTAAATGTGACCATGAACTACCACATGACTGAACGTAACCTTTAAACAGTCATCTGGTAATTATTTGTAAAAAGCAAAATTTTATATATAACAAAAATGGTTCCAGATTGATGATTCCAGGTATACATATATATTACGCAGGCCAGCATGACACCGGCGATGGATAGTGTGTCACTCGGTGGTCGCCGGTGTTTATGGATTGTACTGTGCTTACCATCAGGCACAGTGCAGTCATTTTGCCGTGCTCTAATAAATATATATATATATATAACTCTCTGAAATCACTCTAGTATATGGGGGAAGACCATGATCTTAACTACTACATACATACTATACGAGACACGAAACATAATATTAGAAGTCAGCTAATTCCCCTCATTATTTAAACCTATAGGTAAGATTAGTTGATAATTTTATCAGCCATAGATAATTTGTAGACTTAATTTGCTACTATTGATCTAACAATAGATTATAAACAAAGGCTACAATATGGTTACACTTACAGTTACACCTTATAATGCTGTTATAGTGGCAGTCCGCTTGAAGATTTCTTGCTTATTTTTCTCTTTGTGTTTGCCGTGATGTCCCGAATAGAACCAGACAGATAGACAGAGAGAAAGTTGCGCGAACGGAGCATAACTCGGCCCTTATTTAATGGGAACACTTAAATATAATATTAAAGATCAAATAATTGAAAAATTACATACTTGTATTAGAATCAACGAAATAAGCATCCAACATCGAAAACCACATCAACATCGGATCAGTAGTTTTTGAGAAAATCGCGGACATACAAACACATACATACAAATGTCAAAATGAGCTGAATCCAATTTTAGTCGTTCCTAATATTTTACGTTATTTTTCAAAATCTATAAATTTTGTACATGTGACATATGAAGATCATAAAAAAAAAACTAAAATCCTTATGAATGGCAAAATTTAAACTTCGTTCTCGGCGTATAAAAACTTGATAATCTTGAAAAAATTAAACGTGTTATTTGAGCTTTTTTTTCTTGAACGGACTACGCTATTGACCCAGCAAGGTCTTAACAGCTTCACCGGACTATGAGCGACAAAATTGGATTTAGCATTTTGAAATTTAGCGACAGACATACGTACAGGGCGTGTATACAGAACCTGCTTTATTGAAGCCGGTTAGTAAAAGGCAATGTTCGGTAACATGAGGTATTTTATATTCGTATAAAATTATTTCAAAGACGAATCCTTTAGGTTTTGTTTTTAAACACATACGTTTATTTAAAACTATTTTGTATTTGAATTAGGACTTTTAATGCTTTTAATAAATAATATTCTACATTTATGAATTCTTTATGAATAAAATGTTTTCCTTAGTCTCTCGAAAATGTTCAAATCAATTCATTTTTGTTTCTTTTTTAATGGTAATTCTCTGTTATAAAATGAAATATAATTTATGATACAACTAGCATTTGTCCGCGGCCTTTGCTCGCATGAATGTAAATTACCTATCCTTAGAAAAAAAAAATTTTTCTGCATGAATGGATGTTTCTTGTACCTTTTACAGCATATATGCAATATTTTTGTAAGTGTTAGAGCCACGCTGAATCGATTACTGGTTTCGGCATGAACGGGTCGGCTCGCCCGAGGTAGAACCACCCTCTCACAGAAAATCGACGTGAAGTAACAGTGTTTGCATTGTTGCGTTTCGTTCGATCAGTGAGAGTGCCGGAGGAACACCTCCACTACCTTTCCCCCTTCCCTTCCTCCCCCTGCCCCAAAACACAGGATGGCAACGCACTTAGGACTCCTCTGATGTTGCAAGTGTCTATGGTGGTGATCGCTTAACATCAGGTGACCCACATGTTTGTTTGCATCCTATGATATAAAACAAATATTACGATCAGTAGTAAACATTGAAAACGCAACAAACAAACTCACACATTTCTATAAGTCAAGATAGCTTTCAATTATATGCTATTAAGTGATGATGTATGAGTATAATGCTTGAATATTAAGTGCATATTATATAATTAAATATTATAATTCATTTTTTGAAATGTTAAAGCAGATGTTTATCGAAATTTAATACCTAGTTTCTAAACAGACATCGTTTAGAGTTTCAATCCAATTATTAAATCAATCGGGAAAACATATATTGATTATTAAAATATTTATATTTAAAACTTATTCTAGAAACTGTTCGTTACTTCGTGTTGTAAAGGTGAGTAATTCGATAAGAAAATCATCTAATTCTCTTAGCACTAGGTTATGCCCACGGTTTCGTTCTCTTGAATATGTTTTTGAAGTTATACTTCTTTTGGCGCGTTAGGGAAAAATGATGAGGGTAAATTTTTAAGATGCGCGTGCACACCGTCACGAAAAACCGACACCCTGAAGTTAGCTATAGTCAACTTTTTCTATTGCTAGTGTCGTTTTTTCAACAAACATAGAATAAGGCGAAAGATAAAATTTTTGAAAAGATTTTTATCTTGTTACGCCAAAGAAGTATAACTTCTAACGCGTGTACATATGTAAGTACACACACACTTTTTATGTTTTTGGTTGAAGATGTTGTTTTATTATGGGCATTTGATTTTAAATGTAATTATGTCGTTAGTAATTCATTTGTGTATTTGAATTTAAGTTAGCTCTGTATCTCATTATTCGCGTTAAAACCTAACCTCAAAATTAGTTCCGATAAAGGCACAGAAACACATTCGCATACCTTCCTCATTCCTATAATTACTCGAAATTAGGGTTCCCAAGTTCTTTTTATGTGTGTAAAAAACGTGAACCGAGTTATCGTCACGCAACTCGATAGTTCGTAATATGTTCCCACATCTGCATTTATTGCGAACATAGACAAAACTACGTGGCGATAGACGCAGTATGATATGTGGGCCCGCGCTTTTTACACAAACCAAAGGACCTTGGGGTGTAAGGGGTGTCGAATAACATCATAAGACTTGAGACACCCAAGCCAACCTCACCTGCACGTGGTGCATACTGCTGAATAACGAACGAGGCAATGGCGAAAGCGGGGTGGTAGGGTTTTACAGCCTTTGTAGCCGGACCTGAGGGGATGGGCCGGGGGGGCCATCTCCTCATTGCACAGGTCCGGTGGACGAGGGGGGGCAGCCGGTGTGTACCCGGTCTGTCCCTCTATAGTTAGGAGCCCGGCGGCCACCTTCCGCCGGGCGGACCGTGGGGGCGGCTCTACAAGGTTGATTAGCTTGAACGATCCCTTGCCGCCCCCACAAAACGGTCTGTCGGTACACCGTGGGGTTTTAGTCTGTGCAAGTCGGACATAACCCAGCCTCTCCCCCGGGAGGGTGGAGTATCCTTAAGGGATTTCCCTACGTTTACAGCCTGACTGGGTCGCAACCACCATGCATATGGCGAAAAAGCCCGTTATAGTGATTCACTTCTGCGGGTCGCGTTTCGGGATCAGCCTATGCATATCCAGAGCTTTTCGCAGACCGGCATAACAGTGGCGACCGGCGATGAATAGTGTGTCACTCGGTGGTCGCCATTGTTTTTGGATTGTACTATGCTTACCATCAGGCATAATGCAGTCATTTTGCCGTGCTACAATAAAAAAAAAACCTTGAAGATGCTAATTAAGAGTTGTTACTGGAATGACAAATGGCGTGCAATTTTTTTTCTGTGTTTTTATCGCCATTACTTTTGTGATTTGTTTACAAAAGATGTACGAAAATTTTCTGTGCCTTTATCGGAATTACTTTTGAGGTTAGTTTTTAACGCGGAAATAAATAAAACTTCATCTCGCAGGTATGGGAATAGTATCATCGGTAATCTACGAATATACAAACATTACTTCGTTACAATAAATAATATAATAGACTAGCTGACCCGTGCCCACTTCGTTGGTCGGTAAACATTTATAAAAAACTACTTTTTGTGACTTAAATATAAAAGTTAAATATATGCTGTCGCTGGCTTTTTTGTAGGCATTATCAAGCTCTATAACTTTTCTCTGGAACTCGATCATATATCTCTCATCGTTAAGGCAGCGTTCGAAAGAAACTTTTTCGTTCGAACGTTATTTCTCAGACTTACTTAACAAATCCGACTTCGACAAAAAAGAGTTTTAATTTTTCGGGTTAATATATAGCTCACTCGCAAAAAACGTGGCTTTCTATTGATAAGAGATTTTTCAAAATCGGTTTAGTAGATCCAGATATTACCCCTACAACGTCACAAGCTCACAAACTTTACCTCTTTATAATATTAGTATAGATGGAAAGTAAATTATTAGTGTTGACAAATTCAACACAAAATTATTAGGTATATCTTATATCTTTTAATAATTTAATTAACTTGATTCAAATATAGATAAAACTTATAAGTTAGCTTGTGTTTTTTTTCCGAACTGACTACGATGTTGACCTAGACAGGTCTTTACAGTTTCACCTGAACTACTGAGGCGAGCGCTGAAGGCACTCAGACGATTTTATTTGGGCGATTAGCACAGGGGTGCGCGGCACACCTCGGCTTGGGCTGTTATATGCAAAAAATTGCGACCTATCTGACCTAACCTAAGCTACCTAATCATACGTATATGAATTATTAAAACATATATGTGTACCAAGCATACATACTTAAATAACTCTTATATGCTCCTGTTAGCTTGTGTATTCAAATTTGTCTCAATATCGTCTTGTTTGTTTCAGAATCGTGCAATACTACAGGTGGGGAAGGTCAGAACTCCTTATTAACGAATCAGAAGACTAACACAGTCTAACATTATTTGATTATGTAAATATGTAGGTTATTTTTAGTTCGGAATAACTTTGTGATATTTTTAGTAAATAACTAGCGGGCCCGGCAGACGTTGTCCCGCCCTGATTATGAAAAAATCCTTGACAAATTATATACTAAAACGTTCCTCATGAATCATCCTATCCATTGATGAAAACCGCATGAAAATCCGTTTGGTAGTTTTTGAGTTTATCGCGAACAGACAGACAGACAAACAGACGCGGTAGGGGACTTTGTTTTATACTATGTAATGATGATAATGATGACAATTTGACGTACATACAGATAGCGGTAATTCTGTAAGTTATCTATAGTGTTTTATTGTATTTGTATAACAAAACAATAGAATTGTGTTCAAGTACTTACTAAAAATCTCGTCTTTAAGATATTAACAATAAATATTATATGTTCTGATAATGATTATCACTAAAAACTAGTCGCTATTCAGTGATACATACCTTTTTCGGTATATGGTTGGTTTTTAAAACTTTAGTAAGATAAATATATATTTTAATAATTTTATATACTTAAACGTTTTTGAAACAAAAAATCTGTTTTTATATATTTTTAATTTTATGATAAAATAACTTTTGTCTACGGCTTTGCTTGGATTGATGTAGTAAGCTACCTCTCGGAAATGGTATTTTTTTCTGTATGAAAGGTATCTTATAACCTTTTTTGTAACTCTGATGACATGTAGGCAAAATTTCATAATGAACAGTCGAGTATTGACCGTGTCAATTTTTTTGGCCACTCTGAATATAGCTCTAAGTTCGGTCTTACGCATAGTACAGTCAAGAGCATAATACAAAACATATTCAAAATAGGAATTTAAGATTTACATTTATTCATTGTTAAGTTATCGCGATATTATACTTACAATATATTAGGTTTTAATTAATTATAACTCAAGTAGACAGATTATAGATATGTAGAGTAATAACAATGTAGCAGTATAACGACCACGTTGCTACTTTCAGAAGATTTTGTATGTGAAATTAAAGTTTGATTTCGATTGTGTAGTCTTGTAAACGGTTTGACAGCTAGTTTACGAAAACCTGTCTATATGAATTGAGCAGACATATACATACATACGAGATATATAGAATATTTGCAAAGAATTAGAGATAAAAATGAATCTATACTAATATTATAAAGAGGTAAAGTTTGTGACTTTGTGACGTTGTAAGGGGTAATCTCAGGAACTACTAAACCGATTTTAAGAATTCGTTTACCAATATAAAAACAATAAAGCAACGTTATTTGTAAGTATCATAGGCTAGATATGATCACGCTAAGACCAATAGGAGCGGAGCAACAATGAAAAACGTTTTAAAATCGGGGTTTTTTTGCTTTTGAGAGATTCCGAGATTGAGAAAACCTTTTTTTTTTTTTATGAGGGGAAAATCCTACATGGGATACGCCTCGCACTGCCGGGGGACAGTGCGAGGGTTATGTGGGACTCCTACCCACTAAAAACCCCTCTGCCGCTCAGCGCGAATGTGGACCAGGGAGCGGTTTCACGACTAGCATACGCCACAACCCTGGCCACGCGCTTAGGTCACCCGCAAGATGGTAAAACGGGGACCCACCTCTCGGGAAGAGAGATATCTCTCCCCATGCTTCTGTGTTGAAGCGGCGGCTGAGACCGTGCTTTTACGTCTCGGGCCTTCCTTTCGCGGCAACGGACGCCCCCGCGTCCGTCACCTGAAGGCATGTTATGGAGGCATCGGGTGGGACAAGTGTCCACCTCTCCTCGCTCGACGACCTGCTCTCCTGCGGCGCGCCATAGGAGCTCCAGGGTCTATCTCCCTCAGTCTTTCGGCCTCCTCCTTCTGCCGAAGAACTTCCTCACAAAAGCACAAGACAGCGCACCATGATCCCTCACTACCGATCATGGCTTGTACCAAGATCGGCAGGGAAAGATCACAGTTAACCGCTGCCGTCAATTCAGTCCGGTAGTTTGCCCAGGCCGGGCAATCCCTTAATGTGTGAAGCGCTGTGTCTTCTTCCTCATGACAATGATGACACTGTGGTGTCAGCTCCCTTCTGGCTATCTGGTGCAAATACTTCCCGAAACAGCCGTGGCCGGTCAGCATTTGCACCAGCCGGAATGTAAGAACTCCATGCGTCCTGTCTACCCATTCCGTCAACATTGGACGAATCGCTTCAACAGTCCAATACCCCGCGCTAGCAAACTCAAGGTTTTCCTTCCACGTTAACGTGACCATGTGGCGCCAAAAAACCTTTTGCGCCTCCAGTTCCCTAGTTGCTATAGTGATACCCTGGGCGACTCTTTCTGCACGCCAGCAATACAGAGCCGCATGCGCTTGGCTTACCAGGTGCCATGGCGGGGAGCACGCCAGTAGGCACGCCGCGTCGTACGACACCGTACGGTACCCGCGTATAACCCTGATGGCCATCACCCTGTGTAGCTTCCGCAGAACGGCAGCGTTGACGGTCGTCAGAGCTTCGTGCCAGACTGGGGCTCCATACAGCGCCATGGACCTGATTACTCCTAGGTAGAGTGACCGGGAGCTGGCACTGGCACCATTCCTCCCCAAAAAGGGGGCCACGGGTCGGCTAGTAGACAATAAAATTAAATCATAGCTGGGATAATAAAATAACAGTAAAAACTAGAAATGGAATAGTTGAATAATAAACTGATAGACAAAACTAGAATATTAATAGTTCGCTTTATCATGTATTTGTCAGTTATAATTAAAGCCAAATTTAAACACCTGGTTGGTGAGTTTTGTGTGATCGCATACATTAATTGAATGATCCCTCTTATGCAGTATTTGTTTCTATCTGTGGTATATATCTTGTAGCATATATGTACATATGTAGATAAAATATATTCATAATAAATAAATAACATCATTTTTCGAAGTGGATGGTTCATCTAATAATAATAAAGATAGACAAGAAAAAGAAAGCAACGAAAATAGCAATAAAATGTAATTAATAACAACAAAACCATTGTGAATGCGACTGTACTGCAACCAGTAATGATTAGGATACATGTGTCAACGTGGGTGCAATAGGGGTGAGGTATGTACGCGGGTGAGCCTGCTCCCCTTTCACTTCATCTGCGTCCCTCTGATACCTAAATTTGTGTTCTACGCATCTACTTCAGAGCGGTTAAAAAATTTGAACCGGACTATAGTTGGCATGTAAGCGTAGCAAAGAAGCAAACAAACTCATACTCGCATTTTCAATATTAGTAGGGATTATTTTTATAATATGTGCGAGAATTAATAGTAAAATCTTTTTTAAATTCAATATAAACAATTTAAAATTGATAATATCTTAGACTGAATCACGAAATTACAAAAATGTCGTCTTGTATGTGACGTTATTATAATGTAAATACGGTTATTGCACCTGTATTTAGTAAAAAAAATCTGAAATTTAAGTGCAAAACAGATATCTATGATAATTAATTTTATCTAGGTAATTATGTTAAAGGATTTATAAATGTCAAGTCCATTAAGTGGTGTGAGTATATTTATGATAGCTGATATTTGATGAAATAATTTATGTACTTAATTCCTGAACAATTTCATGAATACGCAAACTGAGCAATAATCTTATATATTTAGAGAATCAGCTAGAAAAGATACTCAATGGTATATATTGTCAAACGTTCATAATTCAAATATGTGTCGTTTAATATAATTGAAGACAGAAGGCCAGTATTGAGTCCAGTGTTGAAATCAATTAATTTCAACAATAGCAAGTTTTAAAATAATTGTAGGTATTCGTTACAAACATTTACAATTTGCGTCGATTAAAAGCTCAAACAATGACTTGGTTTCATGTGACGTCACAACGGCGCTCTTTTTTTTCTCCGGTTTGTCGGCGTACTCGTATCTTCTGTAGTGAATTCAACTATTTATTTTCAATTTAATTTTAATATTACTCGTTAATTGTAGCAAGATATATATAATATATCAGAATGCTCATAAACTATATACTATACGAAGTTCCGTAGTATAAATACTTAAGTATAGATTTACCCATTTGGTATACTACTAAATCCAGACAGAAACTTATACATGAGTCGGTACATTTCCAAATGAGCTAAAACCAAATTTTAGTCGTTCATATAACACTAGCCTCTGCCCGCGACTTTGTTCGCGTGGAATAGTTACTCTGGGCTAACGTTAACAGGCAGCGGAAGTTCTCAAGAGGAAAAAACCCCAATTTTGAAACATTCTTTACTGGTGTTCCGCTCCTATTGATCTTAGCATGATCATACATAGCCTATATCCTTCCTCGATAAATGAGCTATATAATACTGAAAGAATTTTTCTAACCGGACCAGTATTTCCTGAGATTACCCCCCACAACGTCACAGACTCTACCTCTTTATAATATTAGTATAGATGTTTAATTCTTTTTAAGCTCTCCAGTTTTTATCACACTTTTTAGCGCTATTAGCTTCACCTGTATGTATGTGACCGACCCCTTTGAGCTCGATTTTGTCCTACTTTGAACGATCAGGTTTAATTCAAACTTTGCACATCTGTCAAAGGTCGATGACAATGCAATAATCCGAAAAAAAAAGTTAAAACTTTTTCACTAAGAAATGAAAAATAAATAATAGTTTAAACAAAACTAAAAAAACACGCTTTCATAAAAAATCCAACTAAAAAACATAAAATCAAATTTAATAAATTTGGATTAAGAATATTGTAAATTAGAAATAAATGTATATTTTTGTAAAAAGTGACAAAAAAATTATAAAAATACTGATATCTGAAGGTCATTATCATTTTTTTGTCATTTTTTATAAAAATATACATTGCGTGTTTTTTTGTTTTTTTTTTAAACTATTATTTATTATATACCGAGAACGAAATATAAATTTTGCTGTCTATTTGCTGCTTTTAGTTTTTTTTTATGACCTTCATATTTTACACGTACAAAATTTGAAGATCTTGAAAGATAACAGAATATTAGGAGTTGTTAATATTAGATTTAGCTCTTTTTGAAATATAAAGGCTCACATATACGCAAATATATACCTTACTTTTAACGTGTAACACAATTTTTAACTCAAAAAAATATATCAATTATATATTCGCTGTATACTGTAATAAATAGTTTATTAACATTTATTGTTGTTTGCCATGAACTCGCCGGATTCGATGATAGCGAATGAAGTTAATTAGGATAAACAATATAAATCTATAACGATAAACTGTAACGTTGTGTTGGTAACATGATTAGCTCGGTCACAACATGTGTCACACACGTCATGTCGGCATGAAGATATGATAATATGCTAATGGACGATAGCATAGTATCATATATAAAAATATGATTAAAATTAAAATCTGGTCTTTCATAACTTTTTTTATTTACGTGTTATATAATATAGTCTCTGATGTTAGAGTAAGCGTATTTCCAGAACTTTATTTGATTGTAAAATCAAAAAAACTTCGTGTGAAGTATTATTTCCAGTTACATGATTTTAAGGTAAATACTATTACAACGTGCTAATAATTTAATGCTTTCTTCTCGCGCAATGGATAACAGATTAAATCGAAGACATTATTTTGATGGTTTTTTTTTTCGAACTGACTACGCTATTGACCATGCAAGGTCTTAACAGCTTCACCGGACTACTAAGGCGAGCGTTTAAGGCACTCAGCCGATTTTATTTTGACAACTAGCTCAAGGGTGCACGGCACACCTCGGCTTTGGCTGTTGCCTGATACATCCAATTCGCGACCTATCTGAGCTAACCTAAGCTAAGCTAACTATTCATACATATATGAGTTGTTAAAACATATATGTGTACCAAGCATACATACCTTTTCTTACTTTTATCTATAGTTTTTGTATTTTTTTTGTCTATTTATATTGCCACCCGGTAGTTATGAAAATAAAATGTCTCCTCAGGTTTGCCTGGAAAAGATCGCTCTAAGCGATAAGGCTGCCTAACTGTACACATATTGTAAACTGATGACTAATTTTGTAAATTTTCAACATGTGTGCAATAAAGAGTTTTATTATTATACCTCAACAACTCTTATATATATTTCGTATCGGATAATATTCTAAACTATTTCAGTTTGATAAGGGAAAAAAATAAAACCCTTCCAGTTGCATGTGTAAGCGTGTATGCGTGCACGTGTGTGGAGGTGATATGTGTAATGTTGTCGCAGTGATGTAAGATTTTGTGTCACTGTATCGCGCGAGCAGCGTACTCAAGGGCTCCACGCCGAGGGAACGGACCTAGGCTTGAGCCGTTGCCGAGGGGGGCCTAGTCTGGTCTTTTGATGGTGATTATCCGCAGTCCGTTATTAACAGTTGTAACACGGTGTTATTCGTATTATGGAACAGACTATCAGTGTGAAAGAGACTTCACTTCAAGGTGCTCACACTGAAAATTACAATAGGAACAATGGTATGGGTGTGTCATGAGGAGAGATGAAAACCATGGAACTAGAAAATTTTCGAGTATGATGATGGATGGATATAGGAGTAGAGGAAGACCGAAAAATGTATGGATGGGTTGTGTGAAAAATTATGTGTGTAGGTTTGAATGCTGAGATGACATCTGATAGGCTATAGTGGACAAGGAAAACATGTTGCGCCAACCCTACTTAGGTGGGATAAGAGTACGAATATGATGATGAATAAAAAAAGTCCCGGGTATCAGCTAATATAGACTAAAAATCTCCGTGACAAAATACTATGTGCCAATGTAATTGGTCAAATGGTTTTGGAGTCATCGATAGCGAATATTAATTACACAAAGAAATAATAATAAATAATATCAAACGCATTATACATAGAACCACCAGTCTAAGTAATAAATATGACTTAATAATATGACCTAATTGCATTAAAAGTCCATATTGAAACCCATTGTTACAGTTATCAAATTATTAAATGAAACGTTCAACCGGTCATATCTGACTCATTGCCGCACAGCTGCGTCTACTGAAGTTACAAATATAAAATTTGGGAAATATTATCTTCAATACTTAACCAATATTTTTTTATTGTACTTTTACTACGGTGAAAAAAACGTAAAAAGTGCCTGAGGACAAGCATAATATCTCAAATGGGAAATTCGAAAGGTCTTTTAATAAGTAATTTTTATTTTGGACTCTCATAAAATTGTACATATAAATATACTAGCTCCTTCCCGTCTGTTTTGTTGGGCATTCAAAAATGACAAGAGGTAAATTTAATTCAAAACATAAACGGTGTTATTATAAAAAAGTTAAATACTTGGTTTAAAAAGATTTCGAATTAAATGCACCGCGCTCGCCCGAGGCAAGTTCGCGTTATCCTTTTTCGCAAGTCTAACCCAACGTAACCAAAGCGAGACAAAAGAGCAGGATGGTGAACATTCGGCGACCGCGGTGCATTAAATTCGAAACCTTTATAAAGCAAGTATTCAATACGTATTTAACGTTTTTGTAATAACACCGTAATATGTCATCTACAAAAAAATGCTACAAAAAATGCATCAAGTTTTTACGTAGTTGAATATCAAAACAATTGTATTTTTATATGCATATGGAAGGAGATAATATTTACAACAAATAGCATTTTGTCGTTTTTGGAAAGTTCAAAGAAATATAAAACCATTGTCCTTAAGTTTGAAATCTCACTAGTTGTAAACAAAGAGTTTTTGTTTTAATGAGTAAATATGAAATATATCATCAGCCGTTAAAGACATCTGTATGATATATAAAATAATAATGGGGCTATACGAATGTATATACAATTTATTTTAGAAATATGATGATATGTTTGCACAAGCAAATGTTTTTTTTCTCAAACTGACTTTGCTATTGACCTGGCAAGGTCTTTACAGCTTCACCGGACTAGTAAGGCTAGCGCTTAAGGCACTCAGCCGATTTTGTTTTTAGGTAACATCCTCAAGGGCGCACGGCACACCTCGGCTTGGGCTGTTACCCGAGAAGTGGCGTTTGACCTAGCTAACTATTCTAAGCTATTCATACGTATATTCATTTGTGAATCATACAATCGAAATTGCATGATTCACAAATGTATACGTGTATATCGGACACAAGCAAATGCGCTCACACAATCTACTTATACAAGATTTTGTAAAAATATTTTATACATGGAATAAACAATTAATTAAACCTAAACTATGTCTTGTTTTCTTTGGTTCCAGCCATAAACTACTCTATTCATTTGTACCAGCTATTCGTTGCGCCTTCGCTGGCCTTAATGTAGATTTGACCTATCATTCGGGAACAGTACTTATTTTTTTAGGAAAAAAGTATTCTATGTTCTTTTGATGTGCCCTTGACAATGTGTATGCAACCAAACCACATGCAAACAAACTCATTCAAACTTATATTAGGATTAGCAGCCAGCTCTGCCTGCGCATGGGAATTTAAAAAAAATTTCAAAAATTATAAATTTAAACACGACACTGATACACATATAACCTTATTTTTCGTCGGGTTACTAAAAAGAGTAAAATTATAAAGAAAGTTTGAATATTATTATTTTAATGATTTTTTTAATATTTGGTTATTCTATTTTTATTTCTAGCGTTGGCAAAAAGATCATATCTACAAACCAAAAGTCATTAAATTTATTGAGTCAGAGCTTCCGTGTCATTGATGTTGTTTTGTTTTTTGGCGGCAAAGTAAATTGAATGTCAGGAGCTCCGACCCGCGATAGGCCAACATACAGTTGGCCTTGAGTAAAACATTCTTTTCGTAGGTCAATCCCTACTAATTCGAAGATTGGGTATTTTTTTCGAACTGTTACGCTATTGGCCTAGCTAGGCCTTAATAGCTTCACCGGATTACCGAAGGTTTGGCCTTGGGACTTATTAATAGTTAATGCGAAAGATGTTTTTATCGGAAATTGAATTCGTTTAAATGGCATTCGTTCAGTTGGAATCATCGGTATCCACAGCATATGAGCTAGTTGACCAAGAAATTTTTTACACCTTGGGTTACATCATTGGAGTTTTAGTAAGGATCCCTGATTTTTAGAAAATATAATATAGCCGATGTCACTCGAGGATAGTGTAGCTTCCTAACGGTAAAAGATTTTTTTAAATCGGTTCAGTAGTTTCGGAACCTATTCAATACCAACAAACAATCAAATCTTTTCTCTTTATAATAGTAGTATAGATAAACAAGTACGTTGTCCTTGTGCTTAGAGAATATATGGGATATAAAAAATTTAATTGTGGTAAACATTCGTAATTATTGCATGAATATTAATAATGACCCTTAATTACCCTTTTTTCATGCCTGGATTGGGATTAAAATTAACTATATATTTCTACTTGTACTGTCCGTAAAAATGTTGCCCGAATGGATAACGCAGCAAGGTTCTAAGGATTATGTTCCCACTTTTTACTTATACGAGTATACGTTGCATCGAGTTCCTCTCTAGGTCAACCAGTATATATCAAGTTTGTGGCGTTCACTGTAGTATATTATTCATCGCTATTGTTGAAAAGTTACTCATATTTCGGTCGGTCTTATTTTTCGCGTTACCTCTCTATATACAGTGCTATCCAAGGCAAAAAAAAAACGAAAAAGAAGCTACGAAAGTATACAACGATTTAATATTTTACGAAAAATAAAATTAACACAAAATCAATTAACAAAAAAATTATAATTAATATTATTTTCTTTTATTGAAAATAAATAAATACATTATTATATAAAACAAGGTTCACATATCGTATAATCTATTTACATGTGATAAAATAGCTCGGCAAAATTAAAAAGTGCTGTCATATTTACGCGAGACTTCACACTGGCATGACCTATTTACAGATATTCGCACTATCATAACAAGTTTCAAATCACCAATCACGGTGTAGTGTTCAAGGACTTGAACTAAAACTGAACTTACCATTAGTGCATAGGTCGAGAAAGATAAAACATTTTGATTACCTCTTAAGGTTTTTAGTCTTTTTTCAATACATTATTATAAAAGGTCTTATCTGTATATAATGTTTTATCAGTGTGAAAAATACCATCGTACAAAAGACTTACATCTAGCAATATGAAAAGTTGTCTTTTGTCACTACAGCTATATAATGTAATAAATTATATTATTGCGTCTGGTAACACTGCCGAAGATAGGCGGGATTTATTTGTGGGAGGGAGATATGTTTTCATTTTTCCTGCATTCAATTCAATGATACTGACGAATCAATTTTATTGTGATTGTGTGTTTATTGTATAATAACTAGTCATTCAATAATTATATATTTTAATCAGTGTCTGAGATAAGATTAAATATATAAAACTGTTAGTTTATAAGTTATTCCGTTTTATGTGGTACTTATTATAGTATGATGCTTATTTAAATAAAATAATTTAAGAAGGTTATAATTAACCATAACAAAAGAATTAAATATTTTCATTACAACAATGACGCGTAGTGAGGAGCACTCAACAGAGAATAATTCAACTGTAAATACAATTAGTGAAAGAAAATCTAAGCTATTTAATGTGACTTTGGAAATATCCTTGTTTGTTGTTGTGTTGAGTTCGGCGCTTACAGGTAATTTTTTATACTCATTTTAATTCACGTCTTTGCCATGACGCAAACTATTTAGGTATAAGTTTTGTAAACGAGTTTTCTACCACCTCCTTAGTCAATAAACAAAGAGGTTAAATAACTTAAATTCGGTTTGTTTGTAAATAATTCTTTTACCAAAATTCGTACGTAGTTGTTTATTATTATGAAAATATTTCTACAAAGTACTTGATCTGTTTTTAATTTTAAATAAAAGTTTTACTTCCTGCAATAAAGTAAGAAAATATGTAATATTTATTGTGTAGTATAAAAACAGTTCGAATGTGTAGCGAAAAACGAAGTAATGAAGAAATGCATTTTTTTTTAAAGTATTCTCACTATATAAGTGTTTTGAGGCCGAATTTTTATTATAATTATACTTTATTACTATATTAATAATGCTAATATCTACATATCAATAGGTGAAAATAAAACAGGTTCGGATCTTTTCTCCTTTGTTTATCAATCGATTATTTTTGTTTTATTATTACTGACGAGCTTTCGGTCTTTAAAGAAAATAGAAATAGTTTTTTTTTCCTTCCCAACGACGAGTCCAAGCCTTTATTAATAAGACTATATTCGTTAAACTTCACGCTCCGTACTTTTACAAATTATAATAATTATACGATACACAATACAGTTTTTACCGTTAAAAAATAAAGATAATAATATTTATATATTAGCTTTTAGCATGTGAAGATAAGACTTTTATGGTCGAACGTCGACTACGGGGCCACCACTAGTATACATATATCAACGAACTAGTTATATCAATTTTGAATTTATAAAAATAAAATTATTTTGACTATACTTGGCATATTATTTGGTTTCCTCAAATCATTCACTTTTTTTCATTTAGGTTTATTCTATCAGTGACAGTTAAGAACGAATGTTAAATGACTGAATATACGAAATATTTTTACAATACCTATTGTATTTTGAAGATAAAATTCCTTTTGGTAAAATTGATATTTTAGCGCCAAAATGACCGATAGAATTTGTGCAAAGTATTATCATCAGATCGATATATTTACTTCTGACTGAATGATGATATTAATGCGAACTCACAAAGTGTTTTAACACAAGCGGGTTTTAATATCTAAAGGCTATTATAGGGTGGATCAATACGTGAATGATTGTGACGTCTGGAAATGACGCCCCTCTCTGTGCATCCACTAATAACGAATGTGAATATTTATATTACTATAGAAATATATGACATGAAAAAATAAACCAGATCGAGTTTCTTGCCGGTTCTTCTCGATGACTGGGCTGTTTTCCGAACCGGTGGTAGCTTTGACGTTCATAAGCGCCTTCTCAGGGCCTAAATTGAATAAAGGATATTTTGATTTTTGATTTTTGAGTCTTTAAGATTACTCGTTTTTTTTCGAACTGAATACGCAATGACCTTACGAGTCTTTACCGCTTCACCGAACTACTAAGGCGAGCGCTAAAGACACTTCGCCGCTTGGCAACAAGTTCAACGGTGCCAGAGTGGCACATGACTTGGACTGTTGCCTTGGATGTAACATCACGAATATGTCTAATAAGCCTAACGCTAGCTATTCATACATATATAAGAATTCGTGAAACACACACGTGCATCGACATGAGTGCTTCACGAATTCAAACGTATATTCCGTGTCTGACAACTAACTAGTCTATCCTGAACTAACCCAGTTCGAAAATAAGGGAAACAGTAAAAAATCTTCCACCATATGTATATATGTGCACATATGTGGGACGATCTGTGTTCTGTTGTCCAACTAGTCGAAGATTACTCGTGCCAGTTGAGTCGAGACATTAGTTATAAAATGCTGCAGTGACCATTTTATATCACGTAGAATACATACCTGTTTGTTATATAGATAGATAGCAACTTGGACTGCATTTTAAAGATGCTAAATGCAAAAAGGTTGTATCAAAGTTATACATAATTATACATGCCAAAGACAGCAAAACATTTTTTTTTGCATTCGCAATCTTCATATATAGGATTGTAAATAATACACTACGATCACAATCGTATACACAAGACACGTATCACATGAGGGTCATTCTAGCGTTTGTTATCTATTATTTAAGCATATAAATATACAGATTCCGTTAGTGTAGTTATAGGGCGTATGGTGTTGGGAAAAAATTCTATGGGTTTATTAGATATTCTAATTGTTTATGTAAAACTAATCACAGATAAAACAAAGTGGGTATCAATATATTTTCACAAGCTTCATTCATCTCTTGATGTATCTTTATTAATATTACAATTTCGAATGTGTTTTTCAAACTGATTTGCGCTATTGGCCTAATGGCTGGTCTGGTTCCTTTAATCCATAATGGAATTGTATACACAAGTTGTCAGGGATACAGAAAAGGCGTAAGGTTTCTTTCATTCATAATAAAATTGTATACACAAGTTGTCAGGGTTACAGATAAGGCATAAGGTTTCTTTCATCCGTAATGGAACTTTGTCCACAAGTTGTCAGGGATACAGAAAAGGCTTAAGGTTCCTTTCATCCATAATGGAATTTTATACACAAGTTGTCGGGGATATAGAAAAGGCATAAGGTTCCTTTTATCCGTAACGAAATTGTATACACAAGTTGTCAGGGATATAGAAAAGGCATCCAAAACAAATACCAAATCTACATTAACGCGAACGTGAGTGAAGCCGTGGACAAATCTCATAGAATATACTGCCATTTCGTACAAAATCTTATTATGTAATTTGTTTAATTAGCTGTTATTCTTTGCTTTTTGATTGAATACGAGAGTAGGTGCATTTTGCATGCTGTAAATTCATATAATACAGAGTACTGACCTTGACCGCTTGAAGGAAAGGACACAGGCCTTTGTCTCGATTCGCTCACATTTGCATTTGCCTCATTCATTGATTAATGTTGCTAATAAAGTTAATTTTGCTCTTCTACAATCTGAAAATTTCTACTTTAAGTAATATATATATAGGTATTATATTTTATTATCAGTATACAATAAAAACTCTCTCACAGTGTGTCGTAAAATTCTCTCAATGAGTCTTATTCTTAAAATATGTCCATATATATATATATATATATATACTAATGTCACTGTTTTTTTTTACATTAGTATCCAAGCGGACGGAGTCGCGGGCACAGCTAGTTGTCAATATAATTAAGTTTTAGCGACCATACAAAAAATAATCGTTTGTCTGTTCCTCAAGAAATTGTATTTTGTAACTCTTCATTCAATACATTTATGATCTGATATCTTATTAGAAAGACCTCTTCTATCTTCAAAGTTACACCGACCCGAAACGTAAACCGAAATGCACAATTGCAGTCTTTTTCGATGTCGCCAAAACCTTCGATAAGGTCTGGCATGGAGGGCTCGTCCATAAATTATGTAAATATCACGTACCCGATAAGTTAATTCATATTACCCACGATTATCTCACTGATAGGGCTTTCAGTAGTCCGGTGAAGCTGTTAAGACCTTGCTTGGTCAATAGCGTAGTCAGTTCGAAAAAAAAAAATTAAAGTTACTGTTATTTATAATATTGAATTGCAAACAATAAGTTGATAATTATTGTTTTAATTTAAAATACAGATTAAGTTGAAATCTTCCAAGTTTGCTTTAATCAAGATATAAAATCAAAAATCAAGATATAAAACTCATCTCTACCTGTAAGCAGTTTTTATTGTTACAAAATTAAAATAGTGCTCTTTGAACTCGATGCAATCTTATACGTTGCTATGGTTGCTAAGCTATCTACACACTAATACGGCAAATAAAACAAAATGGCCGTCAAATTGACCAAAAAGACAATGTATTTCAAATTATTTCTTAAACCTTTAATTATCTGCTAGTGAAAGTCCTGTGAGAATCGGTCCAACTGTTTTGGAGATTGCTCTGCGGACGAAGTCGCGGGTCGTTACCCGTCGCAAGTATAAAATAAATAGTCTAAATTACTTCTTTTGAGGTTAGCTTCTTATCTGTCAGTCAAAGCGGAGTGAAAATCAGTCAAACCGTTTGGAGGTAGCACTGCGGACGAAGCCGCAGGTAACAGCATGTCTAAATTAAAATAACCTAAATCACCTTCTGTAATTTCAGTTATATAGAAGCGAAATCCCCGTCAAAATCGGGCTAGCCTATTCTGAGATCCAGTCACATTTTTCGTAAAATCATTAAAATATTTGAGAATAAACTCTAATATAGTGTAAAATTGCCAATAATTATGATCAGTAACAAAATATTAAGTTTCGCAATTTTAAGTTTTGAACTAGTTGTGTGTGCAACTTCGTTCGTTTTTGTGACTTATAAGATGTAACTTTAATTCAGATTCAGATATCGATCCTATAGTTTATTTTAACACAAACATAAGTTGCCCTAATCTGCGCTCAATACACCTTTTTTTTAACGTTGGGAAAAATCCCTTATGGGTACACCATCCTCCCGGGGGAAAGAGGGGGTTATGTCCGACTGCACTTAATACACCTGCGAAAACCCTATCGGCGTTATTACAAAAATAGTTAAATACATATTGAACCCTGGCTTTAAAAAGGTCTCATATTAAATGCGCCGCGGTCGTTGAATGTTCGCCATCTTGCTCTTTTGTCTCGCTTTGGTTACGTTAGGTTAGACTTGCGAAAAAAGGATAACGCGAACTTGCCTCGGGCGAGCGCGGTGCATTTATTAGGAAACTTTTTTAAACCACATACTCGCGCGATACAGTGACTCACCAATACATCACTGAAACAACACTACACATATTACCTCCACACACGTGCACGCTCACACGCTTACACATAAAAAGTGGATGGGTTTTTTCTTTTTGTTTTTACCCGTATCGAACTGAAATAGTTCAAAAAATTTTCCGACACAAAAATACACATAAGAGTTATTGAGACACGCATGCCTGGTACACATGCATGTTTCAATAACTCATATCTGTATGAATAGTTTAGCTTAACTTAGGTTAGCTAAGATAGATCGCGAATTGCATGCAACAGGTAACGGCCAAGCCGAGGTGTGCCGTGCACCCTTGAGCTAGTTACCCGAATAAAATCGGCTGAGCTTAAGCTTAAGCGCTCGCCTTAGTAGTCCGGTGAAACTGTAGAGGCCTCTAAAAAGGCCAATAGCGTAGTCAGTTCGAGAAAAAAAAAACACATATTTAATATGTATTTAACTTTTTTGTAATAACACGGTATAAGAATAGCTCTACTAGTTTTGGAGATTAGCCTCTTCAAATAGACATACATACAGATAATTAAAAATCGACTTATTCTGTAAGACTCCTTACATAATTCCTAATCACTTTTGGTAAACATTTTGAACAGGCTTTACGGGTTTGTTATAGTGTTCATAGAAGATAGATTGCACAGTTTTTCATTACCTACAATTCTTAATAAAGAGTTCCAGAATATAAAGTAGATTTATGTATAGTCCGGTGAAGCTGTTAGACCTTGCTAGGTCAATAGCGTAGTCATACTTACGTATTAAATGCACCGCGCTTACCGACAGCTGCCGTGGCAATATCGTGTCATCCTTTTTCCCAAGTCTAACCAAACCTAACCAAACAGATATAGAAGAGCAAGACGTCGAACGTTCGGCTAGCGCGGTGCATTTAACACGTAAGTATCCAAACTTTTTTAAAACAAGTATTTAATACGTATTTAACTTTTTTGTAACAACACCCATGTAGTCTATCTATATGTTTAAAAGGAATGTTATTACCTACCATTGATATCCTTCAACATCGTACAGGCGTAAGGAATAAGATAAATGCAGGGTGGATGATATCAGGAGGGTAGAAGATACTGAATTCGGAAATGAGTTGGACCTTGGACGCCTTTTGTACCATATATTTTTTATTTTTAGATGCTGCTATTAGCAACATATTATTGTACAGAACATGTGTACATTCTTTAAATTATTCAACTTCTGAATGCCACATATTTATTTCACTTGACAAGAGTAATAATACCCAACAATTGGAAAAAGAAGTACAGAAATATGCCACCTTTGTGTCGACAGTAAAGAGTATTATTGAGTCTTTGACTCCGGCTGTATTGTCCTTGTTCATTGGCGTGTGGTCTGATACTCACGGAAGGAAGCCCTTGATCGTGTGGCCTATACTAGGTAAGTTTAAAAAATTGAAATCCTAATTATCCTAAGTAATATTATAAATGCGAAAGTCTGTCTGTTTTGATATAATTTCATGCCGTAACTACACGTTTTCAGGGGTTTTCTCACCAGAAAAAATACATTTACCAAGCGAAGCTGCCAGCAAAACTAAGTCTTTCTAATATCGCAGTTTTTTTGTATTTATGTTTCCAAGTACCTATGCTCAATATATATGCTACTTTAGTTTTGTAAATATCAATGTTTATTTTCGTGCGGTGATTGAATTTTGTAATAATTACATTTAAAATAGTTTTTTTCGGGGTGGGTATAGATATATCCAGCCATAAAGTATGCAAAAACGAAGCAGGATAAATGTTATAAGATAGCTATAAATAATACACGATAGTATAGTAGACGGTTATTTTGGATTTGGCTAGTAGTTTCGAATCGTTATAGTCGTGAATTCTTCACTCAAAGACCTTAGGTTTTTATATCTGAATTCAATTAATAAATCCGGATCGAATTTTTAAAGGAAAAACTGCCTTGAAGTATGAAGCACAGGCCTCGTGGCGTAGTGGTAGTAAAAATTGTCTTCAGGTTGCGTGTTCGATCTAGCAAGCAACTGACATTGAATAAGCATATATTCTGAGGTCTGTATCATATCTACATGCGTTTCTATTTGTACTTGTATGAGTAATTAACAGCATTATAATGGTATATATTTTAATTGCAATTCAATTAATTTTTTGTTGGTTTGTCATTTAAACATGGGTTATATCTATAATAAGTAAGTACTTTGAACAGTATAATTAGACAAATAACATACGAATTAATTGCGTACATGTAATTGAAAATGGAGCTTGGGTTTTGTAAAACAGTTTACAATTAGTACATATAAATGTATGTTATTTGGGTTTTATAGTAGTACATTACACTTTATTTATTTAAATATTCAGTTAAACATTTCAAATATGTGGTTTTATTGTATTTTTTTAATATGTACATTTTTAACCCTATTTTGTACTTTACGCTGTTATAGCATCTAATATTTATAATTAGACTTTTAAAATATTCTTAATATGGCCGCTTCTGTTGGAAAGGAAAACCTACTAAACCGTTTTGTAACTGTAACTTATAATAACTTTTACGGCCTTATGTTAGTTTATCGTCATTCGGAATTTATTATTTTTACTGTATACTAATTATGTAGTTAATTTGGTTTATTTTCCTTGTATATATATATATATTAATTAATTATTTGTTATGATAAATAACTATGTCCTCTTAAAACCACATCATTGTTAATTTGACAAACATAAATACCACAGGAAGAATGAAAATTATTACTGAGACTCATTTCATATTCATTGTCTTCTTGAATACAGAATTGGATAACATTATATACCTAGCACTATCTCAATCACTTTATCAAATGATCAGTACTAGCCTGTCTCTACCCTGTAACCACAGATCACGCCGCCGTGGTCTGGGGGTAAATTTCGCTCCCGCACATCAGATTAGGCTACGCTCAAGCCCTCAAGCCTAGGTCCATTCCCTCGGCGTACACGAAATACATATAGGAGTTATTGAGGTATGTATGCCTGGTACACATATATATTTCAATAACTCATATAAGTATGAATATGTAGCTTCCTTTAGGTTAGCTCAGTTGGGTCGCGAATTGCATGAACTAGGCAACAGCCCAAGCCGCGGTTTGCCGTGCACCCTTGGGCTAGTTGCCAAAATAAATGCCTTAAGCACTCGTCTTAGTAGTCCGGTGAAGCTGTTACTTAACAACGCCTTCATTGCTAGGTCAATAGCGCAGTTAGTTCGAGAAAAAAAAAACAATCACTTTACATTCCCTATTCGATTTTGACGATTTCTCGGGTGTATCTTACAAATCCAAGTTCCAATGTTAATGAATAAAATGATTCCCCCTTGAAAATATCCCTTTTCAAACAAGAAAAGAATTTACCAAATCGGTTTATAAATTAAGAAGTTCTGAAGCAAGAAACATTAAAAAATAAAAGCGAATCTAGAATTCCCCATCATTTTGCAGTCGATTAAAAGTTTACTAAGTTTACTAACTAAGGAATTGACAATCAATACAAAAAAAAGTGCGTGCGTACAAAGTACACATGTTAGAAGTGAAACTTCTTTGGTGGACTAATTTATAAGTCTTGTTTATATTTATACAAATCTAAAACTTTAGAAAAATAGAAAAAAAAATGACGTCACTTCCGTATACCTGCGTGACGTTACATCTGTAAAAATTTTACCCTCATGCGCCTAAAGGAGTTTCACTTCAAAAATTGTGTGTAATTTTAACAACACAGCACAAAATACTTTTGAAAAGTGCGAGATAGTCATTACGATTCAAAAGAAAATAACATGCTATAGATATTTGATATATAAAAACCCTAGATGCACAATGTCGAATAAAAGTGACGCATGAAACCGTAATTATGTTTTTGCAAATTCAACCTTACGCAACTTGTTTAAAGTTGTTTTTACAAAGCAGTGTACAAAAAGTACAAAGTCGCAAGTCTACGAAAGAGAAAGAATTCTCAATTATGCGCTCATTTTATGCGGACGGTTTTGAGACGTTGACTGTGCATCTTGAATTTTTATATATCAATGGCGATAGATCTCAACGTTTCTCTCTCTCTCTCTCTCTTTGTATATATTTTGAGTAAATTAAGAAAATACTATCTCATTCTCTTATAGCCTAACACATATGTACATTTATAGCTATCTCTTTTGCGTTACACATTTTCGTTTCATAAGGCCAATTCACACTTTCCCCAAAGGAGTTTAACTTCACTAATGATAATTAAATTGTAATCTTTATCAAAAATGATGTAAATGAAAATTTGCACATTCCAAGTATATAAGCATGAATCATTTTGACAAAAAAGTAGTTACCGTGTCTCGTTTTTATCTATAATCTTGAATATTATGCAAATATGGCGCCGAACACGTCACACATCGAAGTGATGTGAAATATTCACACTGGATTATTTCTAAAATTAATTTTAATGAGTTTTTGCCGGTCACTACCTTTTTAGAATTATAATATTAGCTTTTATTAACGACTGCATCCACTCGGATAGTCTAGCCGTATCCTTAAATAAATATAAATGCGACAAAAACCTGGTAATATAGAAATACTAACAACTATGATCTAATTTATGTAAAGGCTAATTGTAACACATTATCTCGTCCCGTTTCTTTTTCATAGGCAGGAAATGGTAGACTTTTTTAAAATATTATAACTCAATATACATATAAGAGTGGTAGAGCCACGCTGAAGCTATTACTGGTTTCAGCATGAATGGGTCTGCTCGTCTGGGTTAGTACCACCCTCTCATAGAACCATACCACCTTCGGTTTCGTTCGGTCAGTGAGAGTGCCAGAGGCCCACCTCCCTTCCCCTCTCCTCTCCCCCCTCACTCCCTTTCCCCCAAACACAGGCTAGCAACACACTTTCGACTCCCCCGATGTTGTTAGTGTCTATGGACGGTGGTGATTACTTAACATCAAGTGACCCACAAGTTCGTTTGCCAGTTATGACATAAAAAAAAGCATCGTTAACAAAAATAAAAACTTAGTATTCAAATTTAGTTACTTTCGGGTTGTGTAAAGTTTGTTATGTTTTCGGGACAACACTATTTTGTCCTTATTTTCCAACTTCCATGTAACACTGTAACACGTTTGTATCCTTTTATAGACATATAATTATGTATGCAGTATGCTGGTTTTGTGACTTTATGGTTATAGTGTATGAGTTTGAGGCACATTTATTATTTAGTAGCTGTGTCGTCATTGAAATTACATTGAAATTCTAATGAAACAAAGATCAAGTTTTTTTTTTATATCATAGGAGGCAAACGAACAGATGGGTCACCTGATGTTAAGTGATCACCACCGTCCATAGACACTTGCAACATGAGGAGAGTCGCAAGTGCGTTGCCAGCCTTTGTTGGGGCGGGGGAGAGGAAGGAAGGGGAAGGGGAGGGTAGGTGTGTCTCCGGCGCTCTCACTGACCGAACGAAACGCAACAATGCAAGCACTTCACGTTAGTTTTCTGTGAGAGTGTGGTACTACCCCGGTCGGGCCGACCCATTCATGCTGAAACCAGTATTAGCTTCAGCGTGGCTACCACCTACAAGGTGGTTATTCTCGAGGATATGTTGAGATTGTATAGTGAACCCGGTACTTTAGCAGTGATGTGTTTATACAAACAGATAGACAGACAGACATTGCTAAAAATGATTTAAATGTAATTACCTATTCCTACCGCCAACAGTTTTTTTCACGAAAATCGGAATGCACAAACACATTAGATTTATATTCTTATTAGTCATATTTTATATTTTTTTAGGTATTTCGTTGAGTGGCATGTTGTTAGTGATATACAGCATGTTCAATAATTACGGTCCATGGTGGTATATATTGACAATAATACCTTATTCTATAACTGGAGGCTTCACCGTTCTAATGACTGGTGCTTATTGCTACCTGAGTGACGTCACTAGTACTGAAAACCGATCGATTAGGTAATTATTAGTTTAGTTTTGAACCTTGGTTTTATGTTTAAATACATATATGTGTTTTCAGTGATGTCTATAGCCGATGTTGGAAGTGTCAAATGCAGGACTATATTAGCTATATAGCAGAAGTTATTTCTGTGGAACCCTGTACATGGGTCTCCTAGGTGGGACTTTTTTCATGTGATTTCTCACACTTATGGGTCCCGTGTCTAGTAGAGAAATAGAATAAATGTGGGACTGCAAGGTGGGCGATCTTTTGTAGTGTTTTTCTGTTTTAATAATTATTTTATTGCGGCACGGCTTATAGAACCTAGGGTATGCTAATTTATTAAATGTCAATTACTACAGGCTCCGCATTGCTTTAATGCACCTCTGGTTGAATACCGATTATCCTGTTTGGGAGTCATCGCGCCCAATACGCCTTTATTGAATTTCTCTGTGTATTTTTAATTAAATTTGTGTATTATTAAATATAAACGTTTTCAGGATGGCTGTTCTGGGCGGTTTCTTTTCGGCTGGAATTGTTATCGGCGGTCTATTGAGTGCTCAAGTTCTTAGAGCTGTCGGAAGTGTATATTTACTGCTCATAGGAGCGGCTCTGAATGTATTTGCTTATGCAGTCTTAAACATATTTCTTAAGGAATCATTAGTTGGTGCTGTTCAAGTGAGTGGAATATTTAATTTATTATTCACCGTGACGTATTATATATAATTTTAGGAATCCTACGCGTCTATGCACTCGTTAATCGTAGTACAACACTTATTAATTATAGAATAGCCTATAAGCCAAAATTACATATAAAACAGTGAATCATAATTTACAATATACAAAAATCAGGGTGTGTCGTAAAGACACACGATATAAGTGAAACTGTTGTATCATTTTAATTGAAAAAAATATAACAAAAAGCGAAAATCAAGCAGTATTTTCAACCGATCACCCATCTAGGTATTGACCGCGCCCGACGTAGCTAACCTCGTTGATCGAAGGGGAACCGGTGTTTTAAACACTACCAAACACAGTGTTAACTTCACCCGCTTTTCGTCACACAAAAAGGTTGCCGATCAAAATTTTAAAGAGCTCCCACTGAAGGTGTACAACGAGTAACGCAAGATGGCTGTTTACTCAAATTTTGATACTCGCACGAACACACTCTTATACAATAGAAAGAGAAAGAACGTCGCATGCAACCCTTTTATCAGTGAAATGATGTTCATAATTACATGAGTAGTTCTAGAAATCACTAGAAACCTCTTTATAATAATATAATATAGTTACTTAGTTATAAACAGTGGAGTATAAACATAATTTAAGAACTGTTAACGTATTGTAACTTTATAATTCCTATTTATATACTAGTGACCCGCCCTAGCTTCGCACGGGTTCAATAAACTTATTAAAGTGGCGTCACGTTATTTTAGACACATGCACGATCTATTTTTGGCACTTTGACATTTACACCAAAGTTCTTCGTATATGTATTATAACAAACAACTTTTTTTCATAATAAAGTCACATAATTTTAAATCTGCGATATCGTCTGAGATATTCTTGCTAAACTGTTATCTGAAGGGTAAATATAATTGGCATTACATCCCCGAGGAAACTAAAATGATTAATTTTACAATCATTAATAGGTACTACATTGATCTAGAGATCTGCAGATAAACTCTCATTTTTAACAATATGAAAATTTAAAATAATGTTACTCTGGGTTTATCCTTAGGAGAGATATACGAGTATACTATTGCTCTCTGTAGGCTTTTTTAAAATATACAGTTCCCTAGTCCATTCTTTTTATGTACCTCATAAGGTTCAGGATTCAGTTTTGTGGTTTTTGTTTTTATTGTAGCTCGGCAAAATGACTGCACTGTGCCTGATGGTAATCACGGTACAATCCAAAAACAATGGCGACCACCGAGTGACACACTATCCATCGCCGGTCGCCGCTGTCATGCCGGCCTGCGAAAAGCTGGATATGCACAGGGTGATCCCGAAACGCGACCCACAGAAGCGAATCACTATGACTATAATTGGTGGTTACGACCCAGTGTTTTTTTTTAATATCTTAATATTTGTGAATAGTGTAGGTGAGGGAAATAACACACAATACATCATGTAAAATTTAATCTTTTCGGAGCTCTCGCTTCATCACAAAGTAATTTGGAAAATTGTTTGACAATCTGCGAACACATGTTTCCTTAGACCTCCCACAAATCCACTTCGTCAAATCTTGTCACAGTAAGTGACACGGCCGTAGCTAGCGGGTGGCGTTGCGGGACAATGCCCTACCTTGAAATCACAATGCTCTACCTTAAAAATAACAAAAACTATAAATTATTATAATTAAATTGTTTGTTCATAGTTAGAGATTTTAAAAAATTGTAACGATAGGTATCCTAACTTTTCCGAAAATACCACAGTTTGTGACATTCGAGGGCAGATCAGTTATGACATTTTTTTTACTTCCTCTCTACCTGTAACGAATGCTGCCCTACCTCTAATTCGCCCTACCTCTAGCTACAGCCCTGGTACGTGAGTCCGTATTTTATAATCAGCCATTACCTACTAATGTAAGAGTGATATTTTTAACAACACATCAATTAAGCGAAATTCAAATAGAGCAAAATTTTTACAAGACGTTACGGGCGAATGTGTCGTAAATTTGTTCTTGAACTACTCGTGAGTGTTAATGAGCTACGAACAACTTCGTTAATTAATATTCCTTTAAGCACTTCGCAGTGTAATTTATACGATTACAGAATCAGTAAAGCATTGTTATTTTTGCTTAACATTTGTCTCGGAAACCTTGCTATTAACGTTATTAAATTTATACTGATATGACACCTAAATTTTTATTAGATAACAGTTAACAACATGTGATAGACATATACATATATGTTTAAAGTATTTACTTATGTCTTATTATCTGTCATTGATTCTCTGATAAAAGTAATTTCATATTTAAAACATAGTCCGCTTGTGTTTTGCCAATTACATAAGAACACTAAAAAGACGAAATGGCATCAGTTTTATTGGCACGAAGTTGCCAACACTGCTTGCGATAGGAGTTGACTGATATAAATCATCACGTAAAGAATAACGTTACGTCTCTTCCGCGCGTCGTTCTCTCTCTTTAATTTGATTTACACTTATTTCTATTTAGCAATTATAATTCACTATTATATATGTAATTTTTAACAAATGAATCATTTTTATCAAATTAATCAAATATTAACAGTTAAATATATGATTTGACTCCTACTTTTAAGGAATTTCTTTACTGACGGAAGCTCCATATCCGCACACGTTTTTATTTTATTATGGTCAATACTTATAGTTATAGTGTTATTTTAGGAGACAATATTAATGAACACATAATAAGTGTAGCTACGTTAATATGTACGTGGATGACATTTTTTTTTAGATGGTAATATCTAACTAAGCGAACACCAGAATATATTTGATCACCGTAAGAGGGTTCGTCAGGGAGTTTTCCTTCACTTAACCACAGGTGGAGACCGCGATAATAAATTAGACATATTCAGTACAAAATTGAAAACATCGTGAAAAAACCAGAACTTAAGTTCTTAGAGTACTACCGGATGTGAGAAAATATAGAGCTGTGGATTTCTCACTTTGAAATCGCCAATAGGTTCTGGTTTGGAGTGGTGTTAATGTTCATGCCTTCGGGAAGATGTGGACCCCAGATTTGGAAAAATGATTGATTTTAATTAAATTACCTACATGTTATTGCAAGTTCTTGTTATTGATTGTCGGACTTGTTTCAGCAATTCATTATTTTAATGATTACTTTTTTATTTTTCAGGGAAACATAAGTACCGTACTAGATTCTCTACTGTTGAAAGAAATGGCATATGAATGCTTTAAAAAACGACCAAATAATGGCAGAACGCAGATAATACTGTTAGCTTTTACAAATAGTCTAGGATTATTTATCATGTATGGAGTATCTGGCTTAGAGTACTTATATGTGAGGCAAAAAGTGAATTGGATACTGAAAGATTACACGATATATTCGTCTGTGAATACGACGATAACGTTTATTGGAAGCTTTATAGGCTTTGGAATACTACAAAAGCTTTTTAAAATCGGCGATTTAGCTTTGGCAACTATAGCGTTGGTGTCTGCGGTATTCGAGAATGCCATAAAAAGTGTAGCTGCGAGAACTTGGCATATGTATTTGAGTAAGTTATTTTTGTGTATTGTAGGACCACGCGAAGTCGAACTTCGTGAGAGTCGCGATTAAATCCGAGTTATGGTTAACGAGCACTGCGATGCGTTTTTAAAATCGCAAAAACCGCAATTGATTTGGTACACGCGCTTTTGAATTTCCGTGAGATTTATCAGTTGTATTGCAAGCTTTGTAGAAACAGCGCCGCCGTTGAATGCATCCAATCAAATCAAAAATACTTTATTTAATTTTCGTTCTTCTGAACGTCAAAACTAACTCCGGTTTGGAAAACTACCCAAGAAGTATTCACGCATTGTTCCACCTTATAATTAGCCTTTTGACATCAGAATCCGTTTGACATGGTGCTTGAACTTACACTCCCGCAATCGATAATATGCTTTGGGACTTTGTTGTAAAATCTAACACTATTACCTAAAAAAATGCTCTTACTGAGTCTGAAACATGGTTACTGCGAAAATAAACTGTCAATGTATTTATTTTTAAAATATACTGTAAATGTATATATTTTTAAAATATACAAAAAATATAAGCAAGCAATATTGGGCACAACCATTAACAGTACTGAATTCTGACAAGTTTTTTTTAAACAAAGTTTGTAGGTTTATAAAAATGCTTGGGTTACGATAGAGTAAGCATAAGACAATTTTATAAGAAATATTTGCCATAAAGATTAAACCACCTCGTTGTTAATGGAAATGTAGCGACGACATTCATTTATTGTAGTTGATGTGCACAGTACGCGTTTATGTAATTTTATAGATCACGTAACTTGCGAAAAGAAATCGCACGGAAATATGCCGCAGTGCGCGCTAACACTTGTAATGGTGTCGACTTATAAAGAGTTCTATCCTTGAGAAAGTTTTTGTTGATAATATTGAAACTGCAGAGGTTTAGATGAGATTAAATTAAATTTTGATTTACAAAAGTAAAACGATCTAAAGTAGAATCTTCTTAGAAATATGTTAAAATCTGCACTTACTATTTCATTTTCTAGCTATAGAAGTTACTAAATTAGAATCATAGAAGTAGTAGAATCAAATATACATACTCGAAATTATATAGAGTAAAAAATTATCGTAGGAAAAGTTGTTGAAATATATCTTATAGGGAAATACTATTTTCTTCCATTTATCTAGGGCTCCGAGTAATGGAAACGTTAGTGCTTGAAGAAATAGTTTTTTTCCGACTGAATTATCTTCATAATTCGTATTATTTTTAGTTCGACATTTATGATCTAAATGAAAAACATTTAATATAGCTGAGATCAGATGAAGTCTTTATTTGTTATCCGAATATGATTGTAGGTGCAGCAACCGGTTTGTTTAAAGATCTCTCAGCGCCGCTAATAAGATCTTTCATGACGAAAATTGTTCCATTAGAAGATACAGCGAAAGTATTTGCATTAATGGGTGCCATTGAAGGATTTTGTCCGCTATTATCACCTCTACTGTATAATTCTGTCTACGAGTTTTCTATTACGTCTTTCCCCGCAGCGATTTACGTACTCAGTTGTGGAATATTTTGCGTCTGCCTCACATTTTTGGGGTAAGATATTTTAAATATATCTATACTATATACCAGGTGACTGTTTAGACACTCGCAATATTCTAAGATATGACACTTCATGGTCATAAAATAATAATATTAAAACAAATACTAATAAACAACCAAGAAAGTTAAGTTAAAGTTTGTTCTAAGACTTTTAAAAGTATAGCCACAAACGTGTAAATAAAATAATAAACCTAAGTGCAATGACCGTTGCAAAAACTACAATGGACGAGCCGGTGTTTAACGTTTTACGGAAAGTAAAACGGGCAATAAGCACTTTTGTTTTGCTCCTGACGTTCCCTTTCAAATGAAAGTGAAATCATCCGACAGTCATTGACACTGTGCTTTAACATAGACACGTAGAGGATTGTGTATAATTTTTGTATTTTTTTAGATAATTATGTTCAATATTAAGCACCTATTTTTTAAATTGATTTATGAACGAGAATCGAGTGCAGAGTGTCCTCCAGAAATATTGCTACTGTCTAAACACTCATCAGGTTTATTTTATAGCGTTATTCTCAGTTGTAAAGTATCGTACCGAGAGGTAAGATTTAAAATTATACATCTAATTTCTTTATGAATCCACGCTTACCTAATAATTTAATATGAAAATTTTATTTTATTAAAGCCTCACTAATATTGTAAATGGAAATGTGTTTGTTTACTACGTTTTCACGTCATAACTATTAAGCCGATCATAAAACCTATTAACCGATAAAAACCTTTCGACCAGTAGTCGAAAGTATTGTTGCCAAAGGATAAGTCAAGTCTACATTTACTCAGGGAAAAGCTAGTATTGAAGTTGAAAATCTGTCGCCAAGGACCTGTAGTGGAGGCTCTCAGATGCATTTGAGAGTCAGCCTCTTCTAGGCTTAACCCGTGTTATTACAAAAAAGTTAAATACGTATTAAATACTTGCTTTAAAAAAGTTTCCTAATAAATGCACTGTGCTCGCCCGAGGCATGTTCGCGTTATCCTTTTTCACAAGTCTAACCTAAGCGAGACAAAAGAGCAAGATGGCGAACAGTCAGCGACCGCGGTGCATTTAATATGAGACCTTTTTAAAGCCATGGTTCAATACGCGTTTAACTTTTTTATAATAACACCGAACATGTTTACCATCTTAGACCATGTTGTCATTTAGGATCAGATAACATTGTGGTCAAACCCTAAAACCTATTACCCTAAATCCTACATAATTAGCCACTTGGTGTTGCTTGAACACTTAACATATTCAGTTCACGTCATAAAGTCTTTGAAGTGTTTATTGAGTTTAATAATAAATCCGATATTTTCTTTTTATAGTAGGAATTAGATTGTAATAGTAGTTTAAAAAGAAATAGTAATAACAACATACACAATATAGAGCAAGAATAACATTTCCAACAGATAATAAATTACAGCCACAGAAACGGTGACAAAATACTTTTTTTTATTTTTACCTTGTATAAATGCTATTTCTGATTTGATATTTAAAACTGAAATTTAAGTATTGTTTATAATTATAGAGGAACATCACTAATTAATATATGCAAAGTAATAAATACATCTTTACTTTGAATTAAAGTACGCTCTTCCCTAATTATGTTAAAATGTCTTATTGTTACAGAACTGTTCAATACATTAGATGGAACATGACGCCAGTGTATCAGCCAATTAATTCTGAAGAAAACGTATCGAGTTAATTCTAAAGAAGCGACGTTATGTTTGTTTCAGTTTTATATGTGATTTTTATGTGATATTTTATATATAATTTATAAAAAAGAAACCTTTATAATGTTACTTTGTTTTTATAACTACCGGTAATCGTTCGACTAAGCTTTATAATAGCACCAAAGCATATAGATAATGCCCTAATACGCTTATAGTGTGATATTTATAATAGATAAATATGATAATAAAATTTTGATAAACAAAATTACAAAGGACTATTGAAGGAAAAGTAGTAGAAGTGCTTATCTAATTTCAACCCAATATTCTCAAGTGTTTTACTTTTATATTAGTTTAGTATTAAATACCAAAAAACATCACTTTTGCATATTTATCAAATTACATTTGAAAATTACGTTTTAGTATAAATTCTAATACTGCTGCTGCCTCAACGAAATGGAGCCTAAACAATAAATAGGAGGCATGTATAAAGATCTGTAGCTTGTGTCTTTAATGTACAATATTACATTAAACTATTATATGCTATAATACATATAACAGATTACTGATTAGATTCAAAAGTACACACGCTACTGGTATCAAAAATGCAATTATTAAAATATATGTCAGCCTGTCTGTTTGCTCAGGGTAATCTCCGAAACAGCTGGATCGACTTTAACGGGACTTTCACTGGCAGATAGCTGAAATTATAGAGGGTGACTATTTTATTTTAGACTACTAGCTGTTACCCGCAGCTTCGTCCGCAGTGCTATCTCCAAAATGGTTGGTCCGATATTCCCCGGATTTTCTATGGCAGATAGCTAACCTACTAAGACGTAATATAGGTTTTTTCATTTTAGAATAGCTATTATCTGCGACATCGTCCGCATGAAATTTAGCAAAAATATATTGTTCACTGTAAATATGTGCGTGAGGGGTATACTGTACTAGAATCGAAGAATAAATATTTTTGTAATTCAGATATTTGTATGTATTTTCATCTATATTGTTTTTCTAAGAAACTACGATTTCTACATGGACTTCGGTCTCAGCGATTTCTTTTTGCTATGGAGATGTGAGGTGAACGGTATGGTATATTGCGCATAGGAGAGGAAAAATCACAAAATTAGTCCCATCCACGAATTATTTACGTCAGCGACCTGATACTGTGTAGTTATTTCGAAATCCAACAAACAGAGCAAAGCAATCGAGATTTAAGCTCCACATAAACTAATCTAGAGCTTATAATGCACTGGTTAACAAACTATTAGCATCTTAAGTTAAAAGAATACCGTAAGTATCTATTATAAAATTTAAAAAACTTGAACAATAACAAATTATGTAGAGTAAAATTACAATTTTAAAGAATTGGCTAGATCATGACCGACCATTATATGAGATCTGGGTCTTAAAAGATTTATATGAAACTAAATTTATCACTTCTTATTTTTAGTCCTGGGTTATATTTTTTCTAAATCTTAACTACGTCTTTATGAAAAATAGTCTAAGTGAAATAAAACAACAGTTTTCACATAATCAAATATATTTAAAGTGATATCTTACAGAATAATGAGTAGTACAAAAGTATTTTTATTTCGCCAAAGCAAGATTACAGCACACGGTTTGTACAAAATCTTACAAATGGCGTTGTTCAATATTGCTTATGCAATTTTCTTCTCCTTTAATGATCATCTATATTCTACGTATTTGAACTAATCATTTACTATGGCAAAACTATGATGCGAACCTATTACTACTTATAATAATCATCACAGGTTATAACATACATACGTTTATTTAATAGAGGGTAGAAATGAGGAGAGCCGACTTTAGTGTTTAATTGTAAATGTACCGCCAAACGGCATGTATTCCAAAATGGCGGTAATTTGTCAAAAAATTAATTTTCCGACTTTAAAAGTGTATTTTAATTGTGCTCGTTAATTCATTTAAAAAAACTATAACCTACAGTGAAACAATATATGATCAAAATTTGAATTATTCTAGATTTTTTTATTATTATAAAGAATCGAAACCCCCTATTTTTACCCCCCATTTGTTTATTCTAATGCTGATTTTTGTACACAAAACAAACTGACATCGGCAAGTATTGCTCTCTCGTGTCTTTTATAGTAAATACGACAATAGACCGATGGAGTGAAAATGAGATTCCCAAATGGTTAAACAATAACGAATGGATTTTATTTAAACTGGATCGACACATTCACATTAAAATAAAACTATGAACACGTAAACTATGTTAAAATTTAAACTGAGCAACTTTTAATTAAAATCACAGATTTAAAAACATTTCCACTTTTAGGGGTGCCTGTATTATATATGTCGTTTACTTAGAATTAATTTCGTAGTTTAATTTAACGTCTTTATCCAATTTTTTTTTTTATAAAGACGCATACGTATCCTAACAATCGCAAAGCGATCTCAAACAAAATACTAACAATGAGGACAGCTTTGCGACACAAAAAAAAATTAAACGAGATAAAACACTAACTTATGAATAGAAAAAAAAAACAAAGTTAGAAAACAAAAACCCAATTCAAATGGTCTTAGGACTAAATAATAATGTAACATAAGTACAACAAAATATAAAGTATGCATGTATACGTTAAATGAATGGGTCTTATTGCGGAACGTAGTGTTATTGACCTCAGTGGCATTCCTCTTAAAATTAGATACTAAACATAAAATACTTTTCAATATAAACGCAGTCTTAAATTGAAGCCTGTAATTTATCCATACACGACCCATCTCTCTTAGATTTTTAGAGACTAAGAATACTTATAAAAAATGATTTCATACCGTTTTCCCAAGTAACAGATGTTATTACAAATGTCTTCGTACTGTTTCCCCCGAGTAACAGATGCTATTACAAATGACTTGGTACTGTTTTCCCAAATAACGGATGTTATTACAAATAAGTTCGTACTGTTTTCCCAATTAACAGATGTTATTACAAATGTCTTCGTACTGTTTTCCCCAAGTAACAGATGTTATTACAAATAAGTTCGTATTGTTTTCCCAAGTAACAAATGTTATTACAAATGTCTTCGTACTGTTTTCCCCAAGTAACAGATGTTATTACAAATAAATTCGTATTGTTTTCCCAAGTAACAAATGTTATTACAAATGTCTTCATACTGTTTTCCCCAAGTAACAGATGTTATTACAAATAAATTCGTATTGTTTTCCCAAGTAACAAATGTTATTACAAATGATTGTACCTTTTTCCCCCCAAGTAACAGATGTTATTACAAATAAATTCGTATTGTTTTCCCAAGTAACAAATGTTATTACAAATGATTGTACCTTTTTCCCAAGTAACAGATGTTATTACAAATGTCTTCATACTGTTTTCCCCAAGTAACAGATGTTATTACGAATGACTTGGTACTGTTTTCCCAAATAACGGATGTTATTACAAATAAGTTCGTACCGTTTTCCAAAGTAACAGATGTTACTTTACAGGCCGAATATGGACTCTATATATATACTGTGACAGTTGAATAGGAACAAATTCGGTTTTAAGTTCTAACAATCACTTTCCAAAGGGCACATCACTCACAACATAAGCACCAATATTACACATATACACACGCACTTAACTATAATCGTTCTGTTTTAACCGTATGAAAATTGGTGATCATTCATTCATATAATTATTAACTTTTACCACACATTCATAACTATATACGGGGGGTTTTTTTTAATCTACACTACTAAATCTTTGTACGTTTTCAAACCATTTAAGTATAAAACTATGCTCTAAATATGCAGTCTTTGTTAGAGACATCCTTTGAATAGAAAAAAATATTCAAATATGTTCTCATAGTAAGAATAATTATATTTTAACAATGAATATATATTTGAAATATGTACTGATCACCAATTATCTAGGTTATTCTAAATTAATCACTGTTTTAACTTTAGATTGTTGAGTATCTGGGAGTGTTCACTTCAATTTACCACTCTTCATCGGGCTCCTGACCGGCCACCACACTGGCTTCGGCATTATTGAAGTTCTGCAATAAAACAGAAAACCTCTTATGTCATAACTTAATTTGATATGAACGATAAATATATTCAAAATAAATATATATATATACATAGATATATGTATGAAACATATTGTTACATACTGTATGCAAACTAGATACGAGTAAACCCAGAATGAGGCATCGACCATGGGAAAATATAACCAGTGTTGAATTATCAATCCTTCAAATAAATAATTCTATAATTTTTCACCCCCCTTTATTTATAGGTATAATCGGATGAGTGCCTTAAGCACTGTCCTTAGTAGTCCGGTGAAACTGTTAAGACCAAGCTAGGTCAATAGCGTAGTCACTTCGAAAAAAAAAAAAATTATCGATAGGTATATAAAGCGCGCCCCAGTGCGTCTGTGAGAGTTTTATTTTACATATAGGAACGAATACGAAGAAAAACAAGAAAGAGATCTTCAAGAGGATTGCAACTAGAGTATCATAAGGTGTCAGTGTGACTGTCGAGTTTTAGGCGGGATCTTGGAATGTCATGAAGTGTATTTTATATTTTATTCATTATCCTGTGTTATTAGGCCATATATTTTGTAATATCGGTGGTGTTTACCTTAATATAGTTTGGTTATTGTATACAAGTATAGTGGATGGAAAATAATACCATGGAGAATAGATTCCTGACTTGCCACAAAAACTCCCTTGAAAGTGAACTCAGTGTTGTAAATATTTTTGCTCTTGTTTTATGTATAGATAGTATTAGTGATTTTTATTTTTTTACTTGAGTATTTTATTTTTTGAAGGTAGATTTTAATTTTTAGTTATTTTTTTTTATATTTCTTTAATATGCACCATTTCAATAGTGTAAGTTGTGTTTACGTCCAGAAGTGTTTAATATTTTAAGTACATTTATAGAAATTATAATAACAAATTGTAAGATTAATTAAACACAGTTTCGTAGACCTAATAAAAAATAATATATATACATAACATGAATTTTAACCATACATTTATAGAGAAAAATAAAATAAAGAAAAAATTTACTTAGAAAAATTTTCTTTGTGATCAATATTATATCTATTTACTTCACGTCTCCTGCACATGCGCATGACACCACTAGCTAGCCCCATAAATCGCAGAAGACGTAGTAACGCTTTTAAAAATTCCAGTTTCTTAAAACTTTATATTAAATCAAGATATCGTGATAATTTTTTAAGACAAAAAATACTATACGTTTAAGAAACAGAACTAAAAAATATAACCACAATCTATGCAACAGTTTTTGTGAGATTGTATTTATATAAATTGTAAAGTTAACCTCTTATTGTGTCAAACAGAATATCCGCAATATCGAAGCTATGATAAAACCTATACTAAATTTATACATTAGGTAATATCTATATTATAGAATATTGCTAAATACTTGCTGTATTATTCCATTACTCATAGATAAACAAAATTAAACATATCTAGGACTTTGCAAAGACTAAAAAAATAATCATAAGTACCTCAATCATTCCGGGTCCCTTGAGATATAGCATGTCCAAAAAAAAAATTGAAATTGTAGTCAAATTAGACTATATTTACTTTATTGACTTTATTGTATCATATATATTAATACGTGAAGCATAAACTTGTATCCCTTTTTAACGGAATTGGGCGAACGGATGAACGTGAAATTTGGCATAGTTAAAGTTTATATGGAGGAGAAGTGCAGAAACCTATTTATTTTATATAAAATGCATTAGAAGTACATTAAATTAATTAAAATATGCATTACTCACACTACTGCTTCAATTTTACATAACATATACACACATGTAAATAAAAAAGACATTTTGACATCTGTCAATAGAGGACTTCAAAAAAGGTTGTGAAGGAGGTTGCAATGCTCGACTGTATGTATTATTTTACTCTTACGTTCCAATTACCCTTTTCCATTCTACATTCTACAATGATATTATAACATAATAAATACCCTTTAACAAAAGAACACTAATAAAATTCCAACTTTAAAAAATCAATGAACTATGGTCGAATGTCGACCTCTGGGCGCACACTAGTTTCATTTAAATACACTAAATCAGTTGCTAAATTTTATTAAAGTAATAATGAATTTCGTATACTAACCCTAATATCGCTGCCTCCATATTTGTTGCCTTTGTATGTGGCTGTGCCGCTGCTCTCCAGGAAGTCTGGTAATGGTTGATCGGCTTGCCGTAGAATTTTCCCCAAGTCAGCTGCCAATGGTAAATCCTGCAGGAAAATAATATGACTCGTATATAATAAAAAGTGGCTATCTACACGTCCAACACAGTGGAAAAAATGTTTCTTTTCTATAGTATACCAGCGATGATGTATACTAATATTATAAAGAGGTAAAGCTTGTGAGTTCGTGACGTTGTAGCGGGTAATCTCAGGAACAACTGGTTCGATTTGATAAATTCTTTCAGTGTTATATAACTCATTTATCGAGAAAGGTTATAGGCTATATACCATCACGCTAAGACCAATAGGAGCGGAGCAACAATGAAGAATGTTCCAAATTCGGGCTTTTTCCCTTTTGAGAGCTTTCGTTGCGTGTTAGCGCTAGCCCAAACGTTCGCCCACGCGGACGACGTCGCAGGCAGAGGCTAGTTAATGTATAAACTGTATTCTAATCTATAGTTTAGAAGATTATAGATAGTTTTTTATTCATAAATGTGCTTGTCTCGCAACATAGAAAACTTATTTTTAACATAAAAAATGTAGATGATATTCTATACAACTCATATATAGTAAAAGACAATTCTTTATTGAAAGGGGAGTGAATAAACAAATGTGAGTTGTTATACTTCTTTTCTTTCCTTTTTTTTGCAGTCTCTTTTGGTCTGCATAATTTTGTTTGTTATTTATGTCAAAAATAGCACCTGTGAGCGACTATTGAATTTTTTTAAATGTATAAGTATTTTACTTAACTATTATCTATTTTAAGACGAATTTTTGAATGAGGTTATTGTCTTTATGGCCGTTGTATATTGATCCCTTATTGCCATTTTTAGGTTCTGTCGTTATGCTTTCACACTTTAACTATTCAACAAAGAATCAATAAATTTTGCATACATATTCTTACGATTACACAAAAGAACAACCCCATTTTACCCCCTTCATCTATAAAACCAATACTGGTCCCAAGAAATAGGTCAGATCTATATGAATGTACGCAAAGCCGCGAGCAAAGACTAGTACAACATAAATATAGAACTCACCTTATCCGCATCATAGAACGATACTGCCTTTCCTCTATTACCGACGCGACCGGTCCTTCCAATTCGATGTACGTATTCATCAATACTCTTTGGCAGGTCGTAATTGACAACGATATCTACATTCTTTATATCTGTAAAAACAATCAAACGAAATGTCTTTATAATAAAATAATACATAGTATAAAACAAAGTCCCCTACCGCGTCTGTCTGTCTGTCTGTTCGCGATAAACTCAAAAACTAATGAACGGATTTTCACGCGGCTTTCACCAGTAGATAGTGTCTCATGAGGAAGATTTAGGTATATAATTTGTCTATATTTTTTAATTATCAGGGCAGGACAACGTCCGCCGTTTCCGATAGTAAAATAATATAATTAAAAGAATCAATATCATAGAAAAGGATTTTTTTTTGCGAATTAATACTTCATAAATCAATTTGTATCGATTTTACTCTAGAAGAATGGCCACCTCTAGTAATCGTGAGGAGTTATCCCAGTGGCAGGCAAACTCATCGTTCAAAAGAGCCAAATATAAACAATACAAAAATGAAATTTATTCAAAGGGCTTTTTTTAAACTTAAGCTTTATTTTACTATTGATATTTTCATCAAAACAATTTAATGAGCCTTTTTATAAACTAAAGTTTTATTTTACTACTGATATTTGTATGACAATAATTTAATAATATGAGTCTTTTTTTAAATTTTAAACTTGTGATATTTTCATGAAAATAATTTAATGAGCCTTTTTATAAACTAAAGTTTTATTTTACTAACGATATTTGTATGACAATAATTTAATAATATGAGCCCTTTTTTAAATTTTAAACTTGTGATATTTTATGAAAATAATTTAATGAGTCTTTTTATAAACTAGTTTTATTTTACTAGTGATATTTGTATGACAATAATAAAATAATAAGAGTCTTTTTTTAAATTTAAAACTTGTGATATTTTCATGAAAATAATTTAATGAGCCTTTTTATAAACTAAAGTTATATTTTACTAACGATATTTGTATGACAATAATTTAATAATATGAGCCTTTTTTTTAATTTTAACCTTGTGATATTTTATGAAAATAATTTAATGACCCTTTTTATAAACTAAAGTTTTATTTTACCAGTGATATTTGTATGACAATAATTTAATGAGCCTTTTTATAAACTAAAGTTTTATTTATTTTACTAGTGGTATTTGTATGAAAACAATTTAATAATATGAGCCTTTTTTTAAATTTTAAACTTGTGATATTTGCATGAAAACAATTTAATGAGCCTTTTTATAAAGTTTTATTTTACTAGTGATATTTTTTTACGAAAAAACTCTCAGGCTTGTCTTTGCTATAGTAAATATGTATTTTTTGGGAGATTACGTTTCAAAAGTAACTACTCTTACAAGGCGAGTTAATAAATAATATCCAATGATTGAACAATTTTTAGAAGAGCCACAGTGCAAGATAGAAAGAGCTGTGGTTAAACTGACCACCATTGTGTAATCCGATTAAAAGAAATGAGTACCTAAACCGCGAGCGGCGACGGCTGTAGCGACTAGTATGCAGTGTTTGCCGCTCTTGAAATTATACAGTGCCTCCTCCCGTTCACGTTGCATCCTGTCTCCGTGAATGGAGGATGTAAGCATCTGTTGCTCCGAGAGCATCGCAGCTATGAAGTCAGCGTTGCGTTTCGTCTCCACGAATACTAAGATTCGTTTATTATCTGCAAAGTAATATTGCTCTGTTCGTTCACAGTGAATCGCACCTTTAATAATAAAATTTAAAAAAACTCAAAAATTCAGTTGTGTGGGAAAATGTGTTTTAAATTTCACCCTGTTTACATGTTCGATTTCTATTTATTTAAGAAATAAATGAAGCACTTTAAGTCAATTCTCCGACGTAGTATCCCTGCAGCTCTGTAGTGACCTGACGCGATATTCATGTCCAATAAGTGTTCTTTTTTCTTTGTAGCTCAACTGGCTGTTTTTTTTTAATTGTAGCACGGCAAAGTCACTGCACTATGCCTGATGGTGAGCACAGAACAATCCAAAAAAAAGGCGACAACCGAGTGACACTATCCATCGCCGGTCATCGCCTTCATGCCGGCCTGTGAAAGGCTGGATATGCACAGGCTGATCCCGAAACGCGACCCGCAGAAGCAAATCACTATGACGGGCTTTTTCACCATATACATGGTGGTTGCACCCAGTCAGGTGTAAAACCGCCAGGATGCACCACGTGCAAGTGAGGTTGGCTTGGGTGTCTCAAGTCTTATGATGTTATTCGACACCCCTTACACCCCAAACGTTGTACGGTTTTACGTTGTATCTTCCTGCAATTGAACATACACAACTACACACTTGTCGTCGTGGTACCTAACTATACAGTCCACATCTCTCCATTTTAACCTGCCCGTAATGGGGATGAAGAAGCCAAGCGAAACCCGGCGTCTTGTGACAGATTCACCTTCACAACTTAAATGTTTATAGTAAATCATTTCAAAACCACCACGACTCGTTGACTTGCAACAACGTCATGATTGACAAATCTTGGTGACTTCTATATAATGCTCATGCAAGACATCAAGGGAGAGAGAAGTGACTCGTATCAAATTGCGATCACCTTTATATTGCTAATTCCAAATTATCTTTGTGTTAAACAAACAAAATTGAAAAAAAGAAAAAAGCAGGTAACTTATCTTACCATTTTCTGAAATAAGTTTCTTAAGTGTAGTTTGTTTCTCATATCTGGTGACCTCGTAGAATATTTGTTCCACGTCTGTGCTGGCGCCGCCGACGATGCCCACCGCTACGAACAAGTAGTTGTTCAAGAAACGGCCCGCTAAATGTTGGATATCTTCTGGGAATGTCGCCGAAAACATAAGGGTTTGACGTTTGTCCTGCAAAATATAATTGTAATATAAACTTATGTATGCAAAACATATGTAGAGAATAGAATATTGTCAAGGTTAATTAATATATTTTTTTAAAATAGAAATGAATAATTATAAATGAATACATAAAACTAGCTGATACCCACATGTTTCCTTGGGTATTACATAAAGAGTCAGTCGAATACATCCAATTTCCATAGTTTTGATGTGATTGAGCCTCATTAAAATTGTGCTTTTATTATATGTATCGTTAAATTTCGAAATAAATCCGATTTAGCCGTTCCTAATATTTTACGTTATTTTTCACGAACTTCAAATTTTGTACATGTAAGATATAAAAAAAGTACAAAACTAAAAACTCTATGAATGGGCAACATTTGAACTTCGTTCTCGGTGTATAAAAACTGAAAATCTTAAATAAATTAAACATGTTATATGAACTATTGGGATCAGCTCCACATTTTGAAATGTATTGACTAATCTTTATATATAAATTTCTTCTGTATGTCACTGAACACCTACTAAACGTCTGGACTGATTTTAATACAACTTTGTGTGCATGTTCCAGTGAATCCGAGAATGGTTTAGATTCACAATTGGACCAGGTAGGTGGCGTTGCGGTTGACTTTTAAGATTTTTTTATTATCAAGGCAGGACAACGTCCGCCAGGTCCGCTAGTATATTTTATATTGATTTCTTTGGATGTATTTTTACTATTATATAAGTGTACCCATAATGTTATTTCTTGTTAAGGGGTTATTTGATCTAATATTGTAACACATAAGTCTAGAAAGATTAGCTTTGAGATAAATCTGCCAGACGATTCCCATAGGTGCTTTACCATGTATTACTAATTTCAAGTTTATTGTGGTGGGCATTAAAAAATATATTTCCTTTGTTAATAGATGAAATGAGCGTCATAGATATTAAATTCAATTTGAGTACTTACAATAGGCACCATGGTGACATGATCCATCATTTTTTCAACGCTGGGTATGAAGCCCATGTCCAGCATACGATCAGCTTCATCGAGTACCACGAAACGTATACTCTCAAAGGAAACGCGATTCCGTTCCACAAAATCGTGCAGTCGCCCCGGAGTCGCCACTAGAATGTGGCATCCTCTCTATTGTTCAAATAAAAAATTACAAGTTAAAAAAAAAACAAATACAATATACGTTATTTTCGAGAAGCACCGACTTATTATCACACTAAATACATTTCTCAGTATGATACACAATATTGAACTTATTAATTAGTACATTAACGGTTTTTGAAATTATAAAAGAATATTACGGGTACAAAGAAATAACGAGAAATGTTCAATGACGTACATATACCAGGTAAAAGATTAAGCACTCGCAGTATTCTAGGATATAACACTTCATGGTCACATTTAACATACAAAACAATAATATCAAAACAAACACTAATAAACAACCAAGAAAACCTAAGTCAAAGTTTGTTCTAAGACTTTCAACAGTATAAACACAATAGTAATAAACCTAGGTGCAAATACCGGTGTCGAAAGTTACAATGGGCGACCCGAAGTTAATAACTTTCGATAATAAAACGGACAATAAACCCTACGTTCCCACGTTTACTTTCAAATGAAAGTGAAATCACCCGACGATCATTGACATTGTGCTTTAACATAGACGCGTAACATATGTATGTACCATATAGCTTATTGTTATTAGATAAGTGGCAATGCAACATAGTTTTCACTACACAATCCACTTCATTATTCTATAGGCCCAACATAATGTTTACTTCATTATAAAATTCTGATTCAGCCGTTCTTTACCGAGAATTTACATTTAAAGTATTGATAAACTTTTGAAAATAAAAATTACTTACAGAAATATTATCGCCTTGATGACGAACCGCAGTGCCTCCGTAAGCGACAGCGATTTTCAATACAGAACCGTATGAGAACTTTCTAGCTTCATTGAATATCTGTAGTGTCAGTTCACGAGTCGGTGCCACTATTACAACCTGATAAATATATATTGTTTCAATTAAAATTGTTTACATCTATAATTAAGGTTTTTTGGTGTGTATAAATAATGGTACAACCATTAAGTAAATGAATATTAAATGTGATTCAAACGTTTTGTTTTTTTTTTCTAACTGTCTATGCTATTGACCTAGCAATGTTTTTAGTTTCACCAGACTACTAAGGCGAGCGCTTAAGACACTCAGGCGATTTTATTTAACGACTAGCACAAGGGTGCACGGCACACCTCGGCTAGGGCTGTTACCTGATACATGCAATTCGCGACCTTTCTGAGCTAAGAGTTAACCTAAGCTAAGCTAACTATCCATGCACATATGAGTTGTTGAAACATATATGTGTACCAAGCATACATTCCTCAACAACTCTTATATATATTTCGTATCAGATAATTTTCTAAACTATTTCAGTTTGATAAGGGAAAAAATAAAACCCTTCCACTTTCATGTGTAAGCGTGTATGCGTGTAATGTTGTCGCAATGATGTAAGATTTTGTGTCACTGTATCGCGCGAGTAGCGCATTCAAGGGCTCCACGTCGAGGGAATAGACCTAGGCTTGAGAGGCGGCCGAGGGGGACTTAATCTGGTGTGCGGGAGCGAAATTTACCGCCAGACCACGGCGGCGTGATCTGTGGTTACGCGGGCGTGAACACGCTCTGTTTGGAGAGACAGGCTGGTACCGATTGTTCGCTGCCGTTATTTTATCGGGAGGATCGTTAAAAATATGTCGCGGACGTCTTTTGTAGCGCGCAGCGTTGGGTACGGTTTCGTATTTTGCGGCGGATACCACTAACGGTCTGGGCGATTCAAACTGATTAATGGTTTCATTATCGTAATTCTCTTTTGCCTACTTTTTTTTAAATCAAACAAATAAATTGCGCACTTTTAATATCATAAATACGAATGTAAATTTGTTTGTAACTATTTCGTGCATTTTCTATTCATCTAATGATCACAAAATTTTGTGAAGAATACAGAAAAGGATCCGAGACATCATCCACAAAAAAATTACTATTAATATATAAAACGTGTGTAAAAGATAGGTAATAATTCCATATAGATTGTAAAATAAATGTTGCATGTATCATTTACCTGAGGTTCAGCACATCCCTGTGACCCCACTTTCAGTTCACGTAGATCTTGCAGTAACACATTTATTATCGGTAGCAGGAAAGCCGCCTGTCAATCCAAAATAATAAAAAAAATTAGAATATTCTGTCCGTGCAATGAAAAGAGGATGTCTAACAAAAACACAAGTCGGTGAAAATTTGAAAAATCAGTAACCTTATTTGTAATTTGAGAACAGGAGCTAATAAATGAATGAAGCAGTGAAATAAAATAGCGATTCGATGTTAAAATAGCGTCCAGTAAAACATTATATTTTCTAAGTCTGCACAGTCACCGGTTTTCTTATTATCTAATATTTTAATATGTGTATAGAACTAAATACAGGCGCAGATTTAGTCTATTTCAAAAACTTTACATGTATGCTTTTTTTAAAAAATGTGAAATACGAAAAAGGCGCAAAAGAAACTATAGAAAAAAACTCACCGTTTTGCCCGAGCCAGTTTGTGCGCATCCCATGAGGTCCCTGCCATCCATTATAATTGGAATCGCGTGTTTCTGTATAGGCGTTGGTTTCTTATAGCCAGATTTCAATATATTATCCAGCACAAATTTTCTTAAGTTCGCAGTCTCAAAACTCTCTATAGGTCGTGGGGGATTTTCACCACTTACCTAAAATAGGAACCTTTTTTAAACAACACTGACCTTCAAGTAGCCACTACATGAATATTTATTTCTTAAGAGACACGAATTATGATTTACAGTTAAATTGTCTTATATGAGTGGAATAGGGTCCATAATTATGCTGTATTTTGTATACAGATATAGGATATACGTTCCAAGGTTACCTAATAAAATTTATATAATTAAAAGCAATGTCTTGAGGAAACAAGTGAAAGTTTATGGAATTTTATGACTTTTTATTCCCTTGCATAGTTTAATAAGTGATTTCATTTCCGATGCATAGTTATAAGTTTGAAAATCAACACGACATACATGTTTAAGTGTGTTTTTATTTATTTAGTTCTCCGTGTGTATACTTTATTATTATTATACCGCTATTTTCGTTTTTACTATTTCTTTGTACTACATAAAATTAAATCTTTTTCACAATACCGCTAATTAGTTAGCAGGAAAATACTTCGTGGCATAACTAACATTCATTAATGTATGAATTAAAGATTGAAATATAGCAGCTATTATTATTTTATAAATACTTAAGAGTTCATAATATTATGTTCATATGCATATACTAATTAGCATCGCAATGCGAGTCTTTTGTTTTGAGCCAAAAATGTATACGAAGGTAAATCGAAAACTAAAATGGCAAAGGGTTAATTAAATTCAAGAAAATAGGTATCTTAAACTTGAAATGTACAGCAGTTTTGGTGTATTGACCCTCAAAAGATCTGTATTATCGTTATATATGGATATATTTGTAGACAATGTCAACTAAAAACCTGTAGATACGTCACCTACGTGATATTTTGAAATAACAAATGGCACGATAACGCACACATACGTAAAGTGATATTGTAACGTCACACTGTCTTAGATAAAATGTGGAAGCAAGACGGCATGTTCTCAATATCGGTGGTTAAAAAAATAGTTATATGTTGCTTAGATACGAGCAGATTGACGGGGCAACCGTCAAAAATAAGCCAGTTAGACAAGTTTAAACAAGGCGCTGTCGAAGCGCTTATGACGTATCTACAACTTATTGGAACGAACTTAAAAAAAATGTGATAGTAAAACCGTAAGAAAAAGTGCGTGGAATAAAACCGTTAAGTGAGACGTGCGTAGGCGCCACACTCGTATACACAAGCGAGTAGTGTATAATACCTTTCTCTTTCTCCTTCTTTCTTTCGAATTCTCGGTGAAATTAATCGTTAAATTAATTTAATTAATCGGTGAATTATATTTTTTTTTCCTTTATTATTTCATTTAGGGGCTGAATTATAATTATAATATCGGTTAATCGGTAATTAAATTAATTTAGTTTTTTATTTAATTTTTCTCCTTCTTGCTTTTTTTTGCAAATTGTGTCGATTATACACTAGTTTTTTTATTTTATTCTTTTTCTCCTTCTTTCTTGCATTTTTTTTTTGCAAATTGTGTCGATTCTACATTAGCCGAAGGAACTTCGTTCCTACCTGGTGTCCCACGACACCACATCTTTTAGTTATATTATAATGGGGTACAGAAGAAAGCAATGACTCACTTTAACAGCAATATGGTCGAATTTGTCAAAGTTAATGCCGCTACTGATTGTACTGCTGAAGATCTCGTTCTCATCATCGGTGGGAGCCGGTGGGACGTAAGTGACGGGTTCTTTTTTTACTTCGCCGTCCTCTCCCACTTCTGGCGTGCCGTAATCGCCGCGACCTCCCCCACCACCACCCCCGCCGCCCCGACCCCCACGACCTCTACCCCCACGGCCCCTGTCTCCACCTCGATCGCAACGATCGCCGTCCTCGTAATGGTCACCTTCACAGTTCACATACAATGAAACAATTAAATAAAAAATAAAAAACAGTACGTGTATCATTAGTCTCTACACGCGGAGGAAGTGAAAATTCTTTGGCTTATATAAATATAATATGGAATAATAATAAATAAATATATACGTATATAAGCAATAATTCAAAATAAGTTAAATCCAATTTTAGCCGTCCCTAATTTTTTATGTTACTCTTCAAGATCTCCAATTATTGTAAGGTGAATCTAAAATATGGTCATAAAGAAAAACTAATGAATGGCAAAATTTGGACTTCGTACTAGGTGTATGGAAAACTGGAAATCTAAAAAAAAAAACATGTTATATGAACGATATACATTTAGGGTTGCCACCCGCACTGTATAATAAAGTATTGTACGTTATATCCGGTAATTGTATTCTATACTTTATGTGAACAATAAAGTACACGAAAATACTTTATTTGGCATGATTTTGTTTTGAAAAGTTTATTCATGTGTATTTTTTCGTTATATCGTTATTATATTATCTATTCCCGCCACGTCAGCATTCACAGAGAGAGTTTTTTCTGTGATGAATAGCAATTGGCGAGACGAAAGAAATAAAGCATCTCTGAATTTGATTAAAAACGAATTACTTATTTATTTTAATTTTAATATAGACTGTAAAGATGCTGTGCAGTTGTTTAGTATTTATACTAATTTGATACGAAAGCAATTTGATGCAAAAAGTAATAAAAAAATTGTATTTAAACATAATAATAATAAAAAATAAGTTGTACTTCATTATAATACTATGTACTTTTTTTCCTACCTACAATAACCAATGTACTTTATCTACAAAAAAAGAGGTGGCAACCCTATATACATTGGATTTGTAAATGTAACGACTTATATATTATTGGGCAAAATGTATCATTAGATTATAAAGATTAAAGTAACGTACATATCTATCTCTTAATGGGTATAAAATCATAAATTTGAATGATTATTGTATCTTATAATAATAATAATAATAAATGTATTCTACGAGTACTAATACTCCTATTAAATAAAGATACTTATCATGACAAACAAACATTTACAATTATTAAATTATCATAATATTACCATTGGAGTTATAGTCTCCGCGATACTCCCGCATCCCACCACGTCCGCCCCTTCCGCCGCGACCGCGTCCTCCGCCTCTGCCGCCGCGTCCGCGTCTTTCACCAAATCCATTGCTGTCTTTATCGCCATCTGAAATTCCTTATTCTATTGCCCGATACGAAATGCGAGCTATTGAGGTATACATGCTTAGTACACATGTATATTTCATTAGTTCGTACATTTATGAATATGTAGGTTAGCCGAGTGTGCCCAAGCCCAAGCCGAGGTGTGCTGTGTACCCTTGAGCTAGTTGTCAAAATAAAGTCGGCTGAGTGCCTTAAGCGCTCGGCTTAGTTGTCCGGTGAAGCTGTTAAGGACCCGGTAGGCTAAAAGCGAAGTTAAAAAAAATACAAACAAGCCTTCTTATTTGGCTTTTACTACTACTCTTGGCTGACTTAAAATCAATATGCACAATAAGATAAAATAATATATAATAAAAATATTGTTTTACTTTTCTCCGAATTAACCATTAATATGTATATATCATACTATAACTTCATAATTTCACAGAAAGGAGATGTAAAATAAAAAACAAAGGACTTTCCTTTGTAAAAAAAAAATGTTAAAACCTCGATTTTTTGCGTGTAATGAACATCTGGCGACAGATACAACAAAGGCGTGCGGAGTAAAAAATATTACCCTCTATGAATTTTGGAACTAATTGCTTTATTAAAGTAGTAACCCCCAATAACTTTAACAATTACAAAATGTTTAAGGCTGAGTTGCACCAGTCAATGTTAACGTTAAAATTCGGTTAAAGTTATTGTTAATCAAAAAAACGGGTTGCACCAGTTGACAATGGTTAAAACGACGTCACGATTTAACGTTATCTATTACGGCTCGATGTTGGCCGGTTAACGTTATTGTTATTGTCAATTTTTGAATCAGTTTTCAAGTTCAATAGTAAAAACTTTAAAATATCATGTCGTTGCTGAGAGACATCCTATGGGAAACTGCAAATAGTTCTTCCGATGACGAAACTAGTATATTTGAAGATAATTTGCGTCTTAAGGAAGAAAAAAGTTTATCCTTCTAGAATTGATCGGTTTGCAAAATGGGACGAAGAATTATTTTTGAAAAATTAGCGAACGGATGATTGGCTTGGTACTTAGATCATTTGTTAAAACAGCTGACTATGAAGTATGAACTATTTCTGTTTACACGTTATTAAAATTCAATGTGCACTTCAAAATATAATATTTAATAAAATATATGTGTTTCGGAACGAAACGTCAACCGCTCTGAAGTTGCACCCGGACGAACTTCACTCGCAGAACTACATTCGAATCGCGCGCACATAGTAAAATTTGTTACACGCATTAAAATTGTAATTAAACGCAAAATTCCTTTTATTAACGTCTACGACAATAAGTAGCGTGCCACGCAACCGCCGCTACAATATGATATACTTGTGTTACTTTTCTTCGAATTAACCGTATATATAAATATATCAATACTTAAATATCTAATATACAACTTCACGGAAACAGATGCAAAGTAAATAACAAAGGAAAGTAATTACGACGCATTGATTTTTGGTCGCAATGAACATTTGGTTACAGATATAACAAAATCTTGCCAAGTGAAAAATGTTACCCTCTTTGATTTTTGGGACTAATTACATTTTTTATACAGTAATTCGAATAACTTTAACAATTACAAAGTGTTTGATGGTGCAACTGGTTTTGGTAAATGTAAATGTTAGTGGCTCTTGTCATTGTTATAGTTAACTTTAACGGTTACAATAACCGACATTTCGGTGCAACTCTGCCTAACAGTGCAACAAGTTCTGGTAAATGTAGTTATTATCGGCTGATGTCGTTGTTACAGTTAAATTTAATCATTACATTAACCGTCATTTTAATGGAACTCAGCCTTAGGAAATACAGGGTTATTGGTAATATGACGTATTCCCGTTAGGGGGTGATAGGGTTGACTATTTGTAATAATTTTAACCCCCACACGCATTATGCAAAAGTGAATAATTCTTGAGTTATGTTTTTTAACTTTTTTGAAAATAAGTAAAAAATGCAACATCAAAAATTTATTTTTAAAAAGAAGTCAATTTAAATCTCACGTTTTCTTCTGATTTATAAAAACGATTAAACGCTGGTTATTTATCAATATTAAAACAACAATTATCGGTCCAAATTTAAAAATGCGAAACGAAAAACGATATTATTTCAGTATTTTTTGATTTTTTTTTCCACTAAAATGCCTTAAAAACAACAAAAAAAAACTTTGCAACTTGGATTGCAGATTATTCTAAAAACAACTGTTTTATTAGCTCTCCAACAATGCATAATACGTAGGAACTTATTTCAAAGAAACTGAAAAGAAATAATCAAAAACGTTGCAGGCGGAAATTAGTATTCGAACAAAACTTAAGGTCGTTCTTTAAAATTTCCATGGAATTAATAAAAACCATATAACGTTGTATATTGGTAAATAATCTATTTATATCCATAGTGGTTTTGGTGCCACGGAATGACATTGGCATGCCATTTTATTTGCATTTATTTTTCTATTATAGTTTTCCTATTTCATATTTTTATAATGGTTTATCATATCTAATATTATATTACTATTACTGAGAAAACTCGGAAATCACGAATCCTGAAAAAAAAAACCCCAGAAAATGCAGTCCTCGGGAATAGTCTAAAGTTGGCAAGTTTTCCGTTACATAAAAATGGCAATACAGCAAGCAAACCATCATCTTGAAGAACTTCGTTTTTAACCGGAACGAAAAATTGTAAGGCTAAAAGATCCCATCAGACTTCGTAACTATATAATAATAATCATAAATACAATGGTACAACAAAATAATTCCAAGGAGGGTTGATGTCAGGCAGGCGGCCGATCGTAAAAATTAAGCCAAATCATATACCACAACATGACAAACATGTTGTACCGCCCCTTCTTATGTGGGATAACGGTAAGAAGAAGTGGTTTTGGTGCCACCATGACTTATAGAAGTTATTATCTGTTGGTTATCTGGATTCTATTGAAGTATAGAACAGAACCTCTTTAAGACTAACCTAAATAAGCCGGAAACCTCCAAAATAAGAAAAGGATGTCCTTCCTCTTTCATGTCCCAAAACTTTCATTACTCGAAATTTAAACTTTCTACAAGCCATTTCGGCACATATTTTCCATCTAATAGCTCGGAAAAAAAAAGTTACCCACTTGTAAGAGTTTGTCAATAACGTTAACTCAAAATGAGTAAGAATGAATCCTACAAGTCGAATATTTCCAATAAAAAATCCACTTAACTCCAGATCCTTCATAAGTCGAAACACTAACCTGATTTTTTTGGCCTCTTTGTTATTAAGATGTAAGTTGTTATTAGAATTAGGTGATCAAAGTGAGTGACATTGATATAAATGTTGTTCATCTCTTTTCTTTCCCCCCTTGGGTTTGGAATATGTTTTTTTTTTAATTCAAGTATCAGCGATTCAAATAAAATAATAATTATTGAAATCGATTTAAAATCGAGTAAAATATCTAAGGCGGGAATAGGATGATAATCTAATAAACAACTACGGTTTACTTAAATTGGTCTCATTTAAATAAAAAATAATCATTACAATTAGGTTACAATTGACAAAGACATCAATTAACATACATAAAAAAACCTTCAGCTGAACATATAAGCTCCTTTTTTGGAGTCGGTTAAAAATGACAAATTACACGCAAATGTATTGAGTGAGGTTACTTTTATAACCATTCATAGTTTTGCCATTTTTAAATACCATTTTTTGTGATCGAAATTTAAGACATTATAATTATATTTCTTCTACACCACACCAATATAGAAGTACAGTACATATATCGATATAAAAATAGAACTTGGCAAAAATATAAACATGTTGCACCAAATTCTCTGATCAATAGTGTTATTTATGTATAAGTTAACTGTCAAGCTAAAATTGGCACACAATAAAAATAAAGCAGGAGTGTTTGAAATTCACCAAATACTATACACTAAAAATTACTGCAAGGACAGAAAAAAACAAAATGTTACATTACCTTCATCACTAAACGAAGGGAAGCCTCTACCTCTGGATAAACTGTGACCTTCATCTACTGCATCATAATTGTTATTTATGACCTGTGGTACTACCTGTAGACGTACAATAATGGTCTTGTTTTATTTATTTTTGTTCACAGTCATCTGTTTAAATTTTGAAGATACATATATGATTTGAATGTGGAATATAATTTATATATAATATATTATTTTCTTTGAAATATGTATTGCAGTTTAATTCATGGGCACTCCACTGGTGCCAGAGACAATCTTAGTCTTCGTGGTACTCAGATGGGATAGCAGTATCATATTTACAGGTTATAAAATTACTACAGAGTTCCATCTCATCTTAGGAAAGTTTCATATCCAAACAGAAATTAGCATATACATCTATGTTCCCTTTAAATATACTACTAAATATCTATGTGTAAGAATTATAAAGGTGTAATGGAAGGATGGTTGATGAGTTTTGTATGGATAATTTATAAATCAACTAAATGACAAGTCCTCTTGAATTTGTTCAACCTTTATGTACATATGTTTTGGTAAAAAGATTAAGAGAAACTTAAATGTATAAATCAATATAGCTTATAAACTTGTTCCAAGAAGGTTATATTATCCCTTATTTTAATCTATATAATCAATGTATTTTTTATGGCAGACATGTTTTATATTCTCTTTTATTTAAGTAATTTTATCATTTTAGATTTGTCAGTCCCATCATAACCTATACTTGCTAATAACTAGAAAATAAAATTATTAAAAAAAAAATATTAGATAGAAATATATATACATCTATACTAATATTATACTATAAAGTTTGTGAAATTATAGGGGGTAATCTCTGTATCTACTGAACCGATTTTGAAAATTCTTTTACCAATACAAAACCACATTATTTGTGAGTGTCATAGGCTATATATAAACCCGACAAAACTTTTTTGTGGTAGTTGGATTTGCAAAGTCTGAGAAAAAACAGTTGAACGAAAACGAATGTTTCTTACGAACACAGCTACAATGATGAGAGATATATGATTGAGTTCTAGAGAAAAGTGGCAGAGCTTGATAACGCCTACAAAAGAGTAATTGACAGCATGTCTAACTCCAAGGTTTTTTTTTATTATCAGGGCTGGCTAGTTATTATATATTATAGTATATATTATTGAATTCGAAACCATACACATATTACACAGATTTTTATCTGAGGTCTGTATGTTTAAAAAAGTAAACAAAATAGTTATTTAGAATATAACTAAACACTCCTCTGCCATATTTATTTATGATAAATTCTGCTGACATTCAGACACTAAATAGTTTGAATTGATTTAACCTAAGACTCAAACTATTGATATTACAAAAATATATATATGAATGTCTTAAATAACAAAATTTTACATGATAAACACTTACAATTTCAGGTGAATCATCCCAGTCATCATCCATTTTCTGAAATAGAAAGAAATGTTCATAATCTGAGGTATAATATCTAGGGAATTGAAATGTTACACCGCTTGGATTAAAACCTTATTAATTCATGAAAATATATACTACCCCCCACTGAAAGGAATTTCTGTTATATATATATTTTAATATCATTAGAAGCAAACGAACAGGTGGGTCACCTGATGTTAAGTGATCACCACCGTCCAGAGTTGTTGGGGGCGAGGGGAGAGTAAGAAAATGGGGTAGGGGATCAGCACTGTCACTTCACGTCTGATTTTTGTGAGAGGGTGTGGTATTACCCCGAGCGAGCCGACCCATACATGCTGAAACCAATAATAGCTTCAGCGTGGCTCTACCAACTACAAAACACTTCGTTTTCTAAAATTCTTAGATATTAACAAATAATCAACACTAGTACGTAAATAATAATAATTATAGTCACACAACACAGCTCGAAACAAGTAAACACATGCGAGTTAATTAGAAAAATATAGTTCACTAGGTGTACATAAATATCCATATATAATTACATAGTAGTTCCATCCTTGTAATTCTACTTTCATTTTTCATTCTCTTTACATGATATACAACAAAAATAAAAATGTTAAACTAAATTCATTCAAGGCAATTTTATAATCACAATGAATTATTCATTTTTTATATTTACCTACATGATTAAATTTGGTTTCTGCATCTTAAAACTTATATACATATAAATCTAACATGTCTGTACTTGTCTGAATGTCGTGAAAAAAATTGTTGCTGGTGTCTAGGAATAAGTAATAAAATAAATATCAATCATTTTTAGAAACGTCTGCCTGTCTGTTTGTATGAACATGCACCACTGCTAAAATACTAGATTTACAATAATACCTCTTGAGAACTACTTACGTCTTTGTTTCATTAAAATCGGTTCACTCTATCAAAAGTTAATGTAATTAGAGTGTAAGAGAGGAAAATAGATAAGTAAATGGACTTAATATGTTCAGATCTTAATAATCACTGTTATTTTTACATAGGGGTCAACGCAGACGAAGTCGCGGGCACAGCTACTCTATACTAATAATTTAAAGCTGGAGGGTTTATTAAAAAAAATATTTCAGTCTTAGATAAGTTATTTATTGAGGAAGGCTATGGGCTATATATCATCACGCTAAGACCAATAGGAGAGCGGAGCACCAATAAAGAATGTTTCAAAATCAGGGGATTTTTTCCTTTCGAGAGTTTCTGCTGTGTTAGCGTTAGCCCAAAGTAACTACTCCACACAGACGAAGTCGCAGGTAGAAGCTAGTAATAATATAAATGGGTAAGTGACTTTGTTATGTGTTTATGCCGTAATTACTCCAACAACTTATGACATTTTGCATACACATTGTCAAAGATATGGAAAGGCACATAGGATACCTTATTTTGATAAAAAAGCACAGTTCCATTGAAATCAGTAATATATACATTAATATGAGTAAAGTCATGAGAGATAGCTAGTTTAAAGAGTAGGAATTAAAAAGTAATATCATCATTAAGTGATTAGATATTGTGCTTGTTTTAAAAATTAAAACAGGAAAGTTACATATGTATAAAGTTTTTTTTTTTTCGAACTGACTATGCTATTGACCTAGTAAGGTCTTAACAGCTTCACCGGACTACTAAGTCGAGCGCTTAATGCACTCAGCCGACATATGTATAAAGTGCTAACAGCTACCCACGTCTTTATATGTTTTAATTAAATCTTATGGATAATGTAGCATTCTTGTAAAGTATTTGTTTTCAATCCAACTGGGCTACTTTCTTGACGGGGCTTTACAGCTTAGCTGGACTACTATGGTGAGAGCTTAAAAGAAGCATATGTATTGACTGAATAAATTCAATAATTGCAGAGATTACTCGCTATATACAAACTCACAAATTTTACCTCATTATAAGATAATTCCTTAATGCGTAATGTTTACATTCAAATTAAATTAATGAGGTTACAAACTATATGACATGTCGAAACTTGTTAGAACTGGAATATATGCTTGTAATTATGATTTTAGATGTATTACTTTTATCCATTGTCTGTATTGATATTTCACAATACTGTGAGTTTTATTATTGTCAACTCAAAGTTGTTAGTAATACATATAAAATAATATGACAAATTAAAAATATTAATAGTAGTAATGCTTCAGCGAACTTTTAGGCATCTCAAAATATATGGTTCCTGTCAATAATTAAATACATTTCATAAGACTTCTACTCATAAACTTATTTAGTTATATTTGTAATCACTCAACTGTAATTCCTTTTACTTGTCCTTATTATTTGTTTAATGTTGTTCTTTCTGAATCAGTAACTTGTCTTATAAAAGAACACAGAAAAAGAACAACGATGATAACTCTTAACTTATCTATGCTAGTGGGTAGTTTACACAAATTGTTTCACATTTTTTCAAAACGATTATTCCTAAGTTTCTCTAAGTACCTTATTACCGTAATTGTTTCACGAGTAAATATTCATAATGTGCATGTCATAAGTTCATTGTTTTGTCAATATCCAAGTCAATCTATCAAAATTATTCGAAATATATCTTAAGTTTTTGCATATTGAATTGATATTCGTTATTTTTCAAAAATGTTCCATAATATAAGTGGCCTTATCCTCTTCTAAATAGATTTGAAAGGGGCCTCATACCAAACGAACGACAAAATAAATAATAAAGAGAACAACATACTGGAGAAAAAGTAATAGAAGTTACACTTCTACCTCACACCGGCTTTTCGCAATTATGGCATTTTACACACGCGGTAAACATACGTATACAAGACTAATTATTCATAAAACATGAATAAACATATGCAACTTACCTAATCTCAAACTTCAACCTCTATTTTTTGTAATGAGAAGCAACAAATGATCGCAGAGTCGAACAAAGTAATGAGAATCAGAACGATAGACAATAATGGCGGTGGCGGATGTAGCTTGTGTTGTCAGCAATGATGACAGATTATTCCAATTAGGCAGAAATTTAAAATTTCTTCTATATTTAAATTAATCATGAAACAGTTTACGATCTACTGATTATGTAACATAACATAAAATGAATCATATACTGTGCCAGTTAAGTATGTTAAGAATGCCTGTCACGTATATATGTTCAACATAAATTTCCGCAGATTCTTTTTTAATCACAGCAACCCAATGTTCTCCAACTACTATTACCGCCATTTTCACGAATATACTCGGGTTCACCCAACAATAAATTATAAATCTTCATTTAACTATGATACTAAAAAAACCTACCAAAAATAATATTACAGCAATATGTTCTGATACAAAGAAATTGTTTATTTAGAATTGAATGTTGTTCACGTCCCTGTCAGGTTTTAATTTACCTGATTTTTCTATACTCCTGAAATAACTTTGTGTGGAATACTAATCCATTTGATATTTTTTTAATATAGAGCTATAAAGCAACTGTGCGCTCTTTAGATGTATTGTTGTAATAACATGTAATCGTACGTATCAGTCTTATCCCATACTAAATATAATTTATTTCCTATCTAAAACTTTTTTATATTATGTTATTATGTGAATGACATAATTAGTTTATATCACGATAACCTTTAATCATACTCACTTCATCTAGATTCATACTTTCTCTGATAAAACAATTCCTAATTTCACTCATTATAGTTTCGATCAACAATAACTAAATAAAGAGTCGGTGTGAAAAATACGTCTCGGTAAATTACAGCTCACTTGAAATGTGAGCTTTTATTTTGTTTAGTTTTGTTTGAAACACAACCAATGTAAGCACGTTTCACATGCCGCAATGTAATCAAAATATGAAAAATAATACCCGAAAAAGCAATTTAAGGGCCGGAGTGTCTTACTTTCGCTAAATACAGGTTGAATCAGTTATATTTTAAGCTTTTAACTAACAAATAATACCAAATTTTGAACAAAATTACCGATTTTAAGCCTGTGGTACAAATGTTTGGACAAGGCTCTTCAACCACGCACAAATACGCACAATAACGGGAAAAGTACTTTATTCATTGCGTGTTAAGGTTGAATTCACACTAAATGTTGTTTATGTTGTCTTTTCATTTGTGAGGGGAGTAATTTATTGCTTTTCTCGTTTTATCGTAAGTATTAGATTATATTTTGAACATTTGTGACTTTATTACAAGGTGTCATGGTTATAATTAGGTCGAACTTAAAACTGTTTTAAAACTTTTTTCTCCCTTTCTTATTTTTTTATCTAGTTATTGTTGATCGAAGCATTATAGTTATAGATTTTCTTATATATTTTAGTTGTCTTTGTAGATTACATATACATCTTGACAGTCGCATCTCTGCTACATGTATTTTTTTTTTCATTTTTCTTTTGTTATCAAGGACTTTGGTAAAGCTTTTACTTTTGTACCATTTTTGTCATATCAATTATAAAAAAATGTTGAGTTCTACCAAAAAAGGGCCAGTCATAAAAATGTTAAGTACGCATAATACAAAAATTAGCTTAATTTTTATTATTTTGTATCTATGTATGGACTAAAAGGTCGAATTAAACATATACATTGTAGAGCTTTTTCTGTCGGGAATTTAGTCTGTCATGGCTTTTATATTTTATTTATAATCTTATGTTATTTGACTTTATGTCTTGTAATATTAGTGGTATTTTACGTAACATAGTTCCCTTATAGTCTATAAGTGAAGTGGATGAAAAATATTAACACGGAGCATGAATTCTGAGATACGACAAAAACTCCCGGGAAACTTCTACGAGCCACGGAAGAAAGCTGTATTCTTTATTTCGTGAAGGAATCATGTTGTTAGAAAATGGAACTTTTCACATGACACCTGTAATATTATTACCTACTCCACTAATATTCTGGAAGATTGGTTTCCAAATTTAATTATGGAAAAAAAAATGTTTATTTAATATCCAGTCAAAAATGTATGTTATATATATTTGAGACTAGTAATATAGGTGCATATAGGTAGTTTTACATTAAGGGTACAGAATGTTTTTTTTTGGATGTAGTCCGGTGAATCTGTTAAGACCTTGCTAGGTCAATAGCGTAGTCAGTTCGAGAAAAAAAAATGTTTTTTTTGGCCTGACACTCAATTCCATGCAAATATTTTTTTAATAATTAATGCTAAAATTTAAGAGAATACTAATGGCATCGTGATTGGAATTGACACTATATGCTAATATGTATATGTGTTCCTAAATCTACTGGGAGTGGGAACCTACCATTGACTTATTTTAATATATCCATGGTACCTACCCACTCGTCTCTGGTGATTACTGTGACGTCTGTGACCTTTGACAGCTGTCAAGTCGCACTGCGTGAAAATAAAGACGATTGAAGGATAGTAGAGGCTAGCACCAAATATATTTTTTATTGTGTTTTACTACATAATGCGACGCACGTAGAATTTAGTTCAATGAAAGGCGGAAAAATAATAATTTTATTTTTGATTTGTGTGCAATATACGGTGAACATACAAAAATAGATATGAATGAAGTTATTGTTTTTATATCAAGGTATTTATCAAAGTGGGTTTGAGTCCTTATCTCTGTTGGCGTCCTCTTATTTTTTATGGTTCAAGTTCGCGATGGCATCAGTTGAAGAGACAGTTAAAGTGTCTGTGGTTATTGACCGTACGCCTAATATAGTGCGGTGTTCCAGCACGTTTACTGCTGAAGAATTGTGTATAATTTTATGTAAGAAATATAATATACCTCCCCTTACGCGTACATTGTTTGCGTTACGAGTTAGAGGTAAAGATTACTTCCTTGAAGATAACTACAAAGTCCTCTGTAGTTCTAGGGATTATGAACTGAGGATTCGTTTTAAGGTATGTGGTCATCTTTTAAATGAATGTATTTTTTAAAATAAATTAGTGCAAATTACTTTTACTGTGAAAGATTTTTATTAATAAAAAAAAAACATTTGTGATACTGAATATATGTTAAAAAAAATGTATTCAAAATTAAATCTTTCAAGAAAAAATCTTTTGTAAACAATTGTCGAAATATTGTGTTAATAAATATCTTTTAAAAAAAATATTTTTCAATCAAAATTATGAATTTGCCGAAATATATTAATTTGGCTTTTCTTGTAAAAAAAATACTACAGGAAATATAAAAAAAATGAATGTGTTCTGCCCAATTCTGTTCTGCCTGTCTTTATTACATTAATACTACTTAGAGACATACGATCTTATATTGTATTATAATAACTCCATGTTCTGATAGCCATTTTGACTTCTGTATGTTCATGAAGTTTTATAAAAATTAATAACTATATTTGAAGGCATAAATTGTTGTTTTTTTTTATTTTGAATAGTGATAACCATATATACTACTATATCTAACTATACAATATGGTACCATGAATAAATCTTTTCACATTTTTATTAACAAACTATCCGTGCCAATGACTCCATCTGCATGGAACCTAAAAAAAAAACACTGGCTAAGAAAATCATCTACATTTATTAAATCCATTTATGTACTTTCCTCTTGTACTTAAGTCGCATCATCATTAAAATAACAATAATTTTCGATAGAGTGAATTGATTTTAATGAAACCTGGATGCAATTTTACTAGAGGATATGCTTTATGATTTTCTTGGTGAGGTTTTATAATGAACACAATACTTTAGCAGTGATGCATGTTCGTATAAACAGAGAAAAATAGATAAACAGACATTTTTTAAAAATAATTTCAATGCCTTTTATTACTTATTCCAAGACACCTGCAACAATTTTTTTTATAATAATCTAAAAAGTACACTTTATACTTACATTCTTATTATATTTATAGAAAATAAACAAAGCCATATTTGAGAGAATTCTTAATGGACTATAATTATTAGTATACTTCACTACACGAAACACTACATAACATTTAATATGCACACCATCTCTCGGTGCACACATAACACTCTGGGTCCCGAGTGAAAATCAGCGCTGAAGGACTAACCTCCAACAGCACACACGCTGACTCGTGGCCCATTTGCTACACACACACACTTAACCATCAATTAGTATTTTTTATTGTTTATATGTACGTTTTTTCTTTTTTATAATTGTACGCATTTTCATATTTACTTATGTGTGTTGCAAATAAATGTTTTTTCTTTCTTTCTTTCTATACTTAATTACAACATAATTGAATGATATAATATATATTTACATTCTATGTATGTATATAGCATCACTGAACAGCACAACTACCACCTCTAATAATCTTGCATAATGACAAACAAAGCAGTATTTGATTATAGTTTTTTTTTAAATCATCATTTCACTTTACTATTGTAATGTTTCAAAATGGCCATCATACCTTGCCCCTGTCATGGATACTAAGATACTTAAAGAATCAATAATTTTTATTCAAATTTTTAAAGTTAACTCAATTAAGAAATATAATATTTCCTATTTTCTTATTCTTCAAATGTTATACGATCATTTAAAAAAATAAAATGAGACAAAAAAAATTTAATACCTCCCTTAAATAAGCAACATTTCCTGTGTTATTACAGAAAAGTTACATATGTGTTGAATACTTGCTTTAAAAAAGTTTGATTACAAAAGAGTATTTTACCTGTTATTTAAATGTAAATATCCTCTAACACTTATCTAACTTGACAGTTCTTATTTTATTATTGTGATTTATTGTATTTCTATTTGTTGTCCAAAGACCTTTCATAATAAATTATGATTTTCCTGGGAAAGTATAATTGATTTGGAAGAAATTAATAAATTTTAGAGATTCACATGTAAATCATAACTATTGACATTTCTTAATGTATTTGACAATTTATTATTCTGACATTATACTGTTATACTACTACTACCTCACATACTATATTAATCTTATAAATTGCTTATTTTAGCAATTGCACCATTTTGTTTCAACCAAAATGTCACAATAATGATAACCAATTTAACTTAAAATAAGTAAATTGAAAATGTAAACAAAAATATTATTCATGTATTGAAATTGTTCACAAAATATCTGTATCATTTTTATGTAATGGAATGTTTTGAATGATGAGATTGAATCGAACAAATGCTATTCAGAGTTGCTAGCATCAAAACCTTACACTAGACGTTTAGCTAGAGACCGTTTAGACATGCTTTTGTAATAAAGCATTTCAAATATGTGTTTAAAATTTTAGGCACTGCTTAGCAAAATTAGTGTTAAACTTGTGTCAATTTTGATTTTGTAATAACACCGCTAATGTTTTACAAGCTTTTTCATTATGCATTTCTATTGTTACATCCTTATGAAATTCAGGGATTTATTAAATCTGGTCTACAGTATGTGATAATAATGTTATTCTTTATATCTATATTTTATTTATAACTGGTATTTTATGTGTGCATTGTTTCATTACATAGTATAAAACAAAGTCCCCTGCCGCGTCTGTCTGTCTGTCTGTTCGCGATAAACTCAAAAACTATGGACCAGATCTTCAAACGGTTTTCACCAGTGGATAAAGTAATTCATGAGGAACGTTTTAGTATATAAATTTGTCAAGGTTTCGTGTAGATTGATTGAAATGTAACGATAATTGTTGGACAAGTCGGAAAAATTGAAACGGCTTGGGAGATTTCATCGAAAACGCTGCCTAATCCTTTTGAGATATAACAATGTATGTTGAGTCAATGTAATAAGGTGTACTTTTGTATGTATAGGTTAAAATAAAAGAAAATGACGTCCATTGGAAAAACGTATTGATGACTTAATATTATAATGACAATGACATGATACATTTTTCTTTTTCTTTTTAGCCAGGTGTAAATAATGAAACAACAGAGACAATATAGATCTACAAAAAATGTCTGTGAAATATATTTATCTTTTAAGGATAGCCCACTATACTCATTATATGTTCTAAAAAAGTGACATACAATTTTAAAGCTATTTAGACGTATTAGGTTGGGTTTAAATATAATGATAATTATTGAACATGTCCGGAAAAAGTCAAGCCGCCTAGGAGTTTTCATCGAAAACGCTGCATAATCCTTTTAAAATATAACAAAACAATCTATGTTAGGATATTCCCCTTTTATAGATCTACAAAAAAGTCTGTGAAGGGAATTTTTAAGGGTAGCCCACTATACTCATTATATTTTCTAAAAAAAAAGGTGACGTACAATTTGAAAGCTATTTAGAAGGATACAGTATTAATAATTATCAACTTAAATACTTTAGTTGCATTAAGCATTTCATAATATATAAAAATCACGCGTCACGGTGTTTGTGTTCGAACTCCTCCGAAACGGCTAGCCCGATTTTATTGAAATTTTTAATGAATATTTGGTGTGTGATATGTAAATAATTCATAAAGTATATTTTATATCTCTAGGAAATTAGAATATTTTTTTGTATTTTCTGTCAATTTTTTTGTAGTGTTGTGTTGTGTAGACTTATTATATTGAACAAAACTTTTTTATTAAGTTACAAGAGGAATGAGTTACGCCTAACAGCTTTATCTTGAACATAATTGAAATGTATATATTTTGGGTATAAATGTATGTAGGTTGTATGTTATTATACGTTTGATCAATTTCGCGGTAATTTTCCTATATATACTCAATTATTTAAAATCTTTATACATATAATAAATCGGTGGCTAGATCAATACTGTACATTAAATATTTTTTATGAAAATTATAATCGGGGTGGGTTTTGTTATCGATACAGGAACCAAAAATATTTTATTTAGAATTTTTGTCCCTTTTTCTGTGTGTTTCTGTGTCCACATGTCACTCTGAAAGTACTGAACCAATTTTGAACCACTAAACGAAACATGACACAGTGATAACTAATATTATAAAGTAACATATAGAGTAATGTTGTCCCATAAAACGCAAGGAGTAATCCAGTGTAAATGACAAAAGTCAAAAACTTGTGGTATATGATATTCTTGATGGATTTTAATGACATTTTCTATATGTTATTCAAGACAAATTAGCCAAAAATGCAAGTTAAAGCACATTTTTGACATACAACTTCTCATATTCATATTTCTGACATATGCCAGGTGACTGTTGAAAGTTTAACACCCTTCAATAGTGGGGTAGTTCATGGTCAAATTTAACATATAAAATAATAATATTAAAACTAATACACAACAAAGAGAACCTTAGATAAAGTATGCTTTTAAAAGTATTTTTTATTGATTTAGAACCAAAAATGCCTAATGATTGTCCTGTAAAAATATTGCCGGCGTCTAACCTAACACCCAGTAGTAACAAAAATATGGAGCACAATGACAAAAACTTATGTTTGTTTTCAACAAAATACCTATAACGGCGTTGCTAAACAATGAGTGATTCCAGAATCAAGGTCAGAAGATTTTTTTAGAAAACGTAAACCTACACAATATTATATCGCGATATAGAAAATAAGTCTCAAAAGTATCTAATATAGTTTTGTCAGGACATGTGTTGTTTCGATATTTGAAAAATTTTGTTTTCCAAATAATAATGAGTATTGGAATTATTGGATGCAGGGTTGTACATTTACAATTAGAATAATTCGTTTAGGTGTTTGCAGTTGTCATTCAATACTATATCTATACTAATACTGTAAAGACAGTTAAAGTTTGGATGTTCGGGGTAATAATCCTTGGTCCTACTGATCTGATTTTGAAATATATGTCTGAAATGTAGAAGTAGATAAAATAGAAAGGTGTATTATCTCTTAGTGCTGAAGATTACTTATTATTTTGGCAAATCTATATATTAATCACAAAAAATATAATTAAAATTGGCAACAATGGAATAATATGATGTGCGCCGCTTAATTGGTTTGAAATAAAGGAATAAAATTTGTAGTAAAAATATTCATTACCTTTAGTTTTATAAAAAATCCACTTACAAAAACAAATAGCTAAATAAAAATAGAGATTTCATGTAGCTAAAGTTTACTTTGTACGGCATGTTGATTGATAAAGTTGGTCAGAAGATAATGGGAAATAAAAACTACAAGTTGCTAAAATTATTGCGTTTTCGCTGCCACGGGCCTATGAGAATAGTAAGTAGGGCACGGCCTTGAGTGGCACAGAAGCTATCCAGAGGGTACTGGGAAGACATTATTTGTTAGAGTGGGTCGCTGAACTGTTTGGTTACAAAATTTAGAACGGTTGGTGTCGCTGCAGTCGGGTTCTAGGTTATTAAGATTTTTGGAGTTTGGAACTACAATAGAAACCGGTAGTAACTGATTTTACGCAGACGAAGTTGCGCGGGTCAGCTAGTATACAAATAAAATATATACAGCTTTTTTTTAAATAAAGTATTTATTAATAAGCTGTAATAAATATATGACAACTGTCCTTAAATCACCTTAAATAAAGAAGAACAGCAACTTATTCACTTGAAAAAATTTAACTTGTTTGTATATACTTAAAATAGGAATTAAGTTACTAACAGAAAAAAAGTAGAATAAGGTTTGAAACGAAAATATTCTTCTATTTAAAAATGTTTTTAGATTTCTGGTTTCATTAATTTTAATTTTTATCTCATTTTTTTTTTAAATAGGATTGTCTGTCAATAATATATTTAATTAAAGGTAAATTAAAAAACTGCATTACAAAAATTAATTATTTAAACTATGACACTTTTTAAACCGTGTTGTCCCAGGTCAAGATATTAGGTCAAGGTAATAAAATTATTGTGCTACCATTGGTTGATAATAAAAGTTGCAAAGGTTGATACTATTCAGATTTCAAGGAGTGGATGAAAATAATTTAAAAAGAAAATTGCTTAAACTTATAGAAGTCAAGAAGTACATAAACACGAAGCTTGAAACTTTGGTAAACAAATTGCAGGTTCCTAGATTGGGTCTCCTTATAACATTAGATGAGACAACATACGATTATTATTTTCAACAAGCCAGAAATGATGTTAATGAGAACAAAATCCCCGAGATTAAATATCCTGAACATAAGCAAGAACTTTTGGGACTTGGTATTACAGATATGTAAGTGCTTTTATTTGAAAATAATGATTATGATATAATGATAATTTGTAATGCTAACTTTACAGTAGCAAAAATATGAAATCAAAAGTGAAAACCAAATAGTCAAAATAATATAAAATCAACATTACTTAAAAACCTTGAAGAGACTACTCATATTTGGTAGAAAAACCGATAATTGTATCAATCGGTGATGTTTTCGAGGTACAGCATTCAGGCGAGACCTTTGTTCTGGGTCAATATAACCTGAAAATATTTTTAAGAAATTATTTGGCCAGTGTCAAATATAATTTATAAAATGTTTTAGGACTCGTGCAATAGCTGAGGAAAGATTGTTGTTAAATGATGTAGTGAGAAATTACAAGAAATATATACCAAAAGTTATAGTACGAAGGCATGGGCCATTCCCAAAGAAGTATGCACATGATTACCTGCCACAACTTTGTTCCGTGGGACATAATGTCAAGTAAGTATATAAGAGGAATACACTTAAGTTTGTCTTTAAAAAAGTAAGTAAATTAGTAAGAAACTAGTAATGCAAAAATTAAAAAAAAAAAAATGAAAAAAGTTTATTAACTTAGCGACTTGTCATACCTGAGAATATAGAATATTTTCTATAGAAATGAATATTGAGATGCTTAAGGAAGTCAATATTAGAGGCTTTAACTTTCTTTATAAAGAATTATAGATTTTAAAGGGAAAACAATCCAATGCCTACTTGAATTCTGAACTTTGTTATATCATTGGAGCAGTGGTTTGAGTCTGTTTCTGTCACATTGAGAGTTGTAATTCTAATCTCACAGAAGAATTATTTGTGTGATCCACAATTATTGTTCTTAGTATAGTTGAACTCTGTGTCATTCATTCATTGTAAAGTCCTCTGCAGCACAGTACTTGGCTTCAGTGCAAGAGTTGTATTAAAAAAAAGAAAGAGATATACCTAATCCATATATCGAGGACAGATGAAGTGATCAAGTTTAGATTTTATTCATTTTTAAGCATGGGTTTTTTTATACTTGATATGAAATGTCATTATGACCTCTGATAGTAGCAAGTTATATTATGATCTCATTAAATTTATATACTTTTGATCTTTGATCTTGAAAAACAATTTATCCCAAAGATAATGAAGAATATTGATGTTATGCGACATCCTCAGTATATAAAGTTTTGGATTTATTGTTAAACTAGCTTTTGCACACGGCTTCGCTCGCGTTTTGTCGATTTTGGAGCAACCTTTTTTTTCTGGGTTTTCCGTATCCCTTGACAATGTGTATGCAAAATTTAATAATGATCAAATGAGTAGTTAAGGTGTGAAAGCATAACAAACTCACATTCATGTTTATGATTTTAGTAATAAGATAATTGACTATTTGCATTATACAGGCTGAGAGTTTAGACAGTAGCAATATTAACGGAGGATACTCTGCACTCGATTCTCGTATTAAAACGAAAAAAAAAATAGGAGCTTAGTATTTGACCCAATTATCTAGAAAAATACAAAAATTATACGCAATCCTCTACGCGTCTATGTTAAAGCACAACGACCGTCCGCACTTGAAAGTGAACGTGGGAATGGCATGTACAAAACAAAAGGATTTATTGTCCGTTTTATTATCGAACGTTATTAAATACGGGTCGCCCCTTACAGCTTTCGGCACCGGTCATTGCACCTAGGTATATTATGTTTGTGTTTATACTTTTGAAAGCCTTAGTGCATACTTTAACTTAGGTTTTTTTTTATTAGTATTTGTTTATTTTATGTCTTAAATGTGACCATAAAGTATTATTTATATCCTAGAATACTGCGAGTGTTTAACCTTTCACCTGGTATATTTTCTTAATGATATGATGATATATGATTACTGTATAATTCACAACAGAGTTTTATTAACATAATAGTGCAATTCTGTCACCGAAAAAGATGAAGTTAACTTCATTCTCGACATGTTAGGGACAATCTTAATTCTGTGTTATTCTTAATTACGTGATGGATTGGCTCAATATAATTTCAAGAAATCTTTTTGTTTTTTTTTTTTTGTAGGACTGCAAAATGACTGCACTATGCCTGATGGTAAGCACAGTACGATCCAAAAACAATGGCGACCACCGAATGACACACTATCCATCGGCTGTCGCCACTATCATGCCGGCCTGCAAAAAGCTGGATATGCACAGGTTGATCCCGAAACGCGACCCGTAGATATCACTATTACGGGCTTTTTCGCAATATACATTGTGGTTGCGACCCAGTCAGGCTATAAAACCCTACCACCCCGCTTTCGCCATTGCCTTGTTCGCTATTTCAGCACGGTGAACCACGTGCAGGTGAGGGTGGCTTGGGTGTGTCAAGTCTTATGATGTTATTCGACACCTCTTACACCCCTTGTAGTTTTATGGTTTGTCCACAATTTCTTTTAAAGTTATGTGATCTATGATGGTAAAATTCCTAAACCTAGAGAGGGACTAGCTCTTAAGATAACTGTTGAAGTAGATATCGCACCCTTAATAAAGTAAAGGCATAACTTAAAAAAAAGTTGTTTTTTGGGAAACGTCAAAAAATAAAGCGCCGATTACATTGTTTTTACAAGATTTGCTCTAACGCCTTTATTTACAATGTCATCGTCATGAAAATTTGCACTCTTGGAATTTAGCGGTGTTATTACAAAAAAGTTAAATACGTATTGAATACTTGCTTTAAAAATGTTTCGAATTAAATGCACCCCGGTCGCTGATTGTTCGCCATCTTGCTCTTTGGTCTCGCTTTGGTTACGTTAGGTTAGACTTGTGAAAAAGGATAACGCGGACTTGACTCGGGCGAGCGCGGTGCATTTAATTCGAAACCTTTTTAAACCAAGTATTTAACTTTTTTGTAATAACACCGTAGTAGTTTATCTGGATTACCAACAACTTACATTGTAGAAATGTGGACTGTAAATATAAATAAAAAACTATCCACAAAACCCTTGCAAGTTAGGCCTCTATTTCATATTTTACTTTGCCATTATTTGATTTGTGACTATATAATATATAGGTAAGTGTACAGATTTGAGTGAATTTACGAGGCACTTCCAATATTAATGCGATAATGCAACATTCACTGCAGATTTTTTCTAATATAAAGGCACAACTCTAACTTGCACAAGGCGTGCGCAGTCCCGCTTCGGATAATATTGGCACAATATTGATTTAGTCTTAATATCGGGAATGTAGGCAGCAGAATGTAAAAATGTAAAAGGGACACATATGTAACTGTCGCCTTATTTGTAGTCGGTTTTCTTGTTCTGTGAGATTCACTTTACATAACTATCTCTAATAAGCCCTCCTATTGCAAAATTTTAAATACTTAAAATATCGATATGTGCCCTTACTTCATTAAAGGATGCGATATGTATGTTTGTTGTATGTATGTATGTATGTTTACGAACACTTGTGCCCATAGTTTTAATAAATGTAGTTCCTTTACTGAAAACGCAGGCGTGTCATCTCTTGAATTTTTTGAAATTATTCTGTCTTAGTTTTACGATGTATCTGTCTTAGTAATCCTCCCTTTTTTATTTTTTATAATTCACCTAGTTATGTATCACTTAGTTGTTGTTATCTCCTTAGAAAAGTTAACATAATAAAGTAATTTTTCATAGATTACATATATAATTATCATTTATTTTATAGCTACGTCAAGAATTTATACCTACAACAGTTGTACGCATTAGCACCTAATTATTTAGCAGAAGAATATGACAATGTTCTATGGCAGAACGGAAACGATGTGAGCCCAGTGCGGTTGATGGTGGCACCTTTTCACACGCAACAGCCTGGCATACGGTTTTACAACACTGAAAAACGAGAAGTAAATTTTAATACTTTATTTTTATAAATATGCGTGCGCACACATTTTGGCCAATGTCACATAAATATAATTATGAACTATGGAGATTAAAAAAATAGTGGTTGCTTTTATTACTGTAAATTGTATCCAGACTGACCTATATATAAACTGGTAACTTTAAGTATAGCACGACGTTAAGTTATAAATGAATGCGAATGAACGAATGATGGAATGGGTATGTTTTATGTTATTGGGCAGGGATGCTCAAACTTGAACTGGTGACGGTCCAACTCAATATTGTTAGTCTAGGATCGATCGAATCTGAAAGGCTGCGAGTATGTATGATGCTGGATTATCGTCTAGGTAGGTGTAGTTATCTTCCGCTGAAAGCGATAAAAGAAAAGGAAGAGGTGTTCTTCTGGTTTAATTGTAGAACAAATAATTTTTTTATTGTTATTTATGTTATTAGTTACATTTTGTTTTACCTACTAAAATAAAATCTGTTAATAATTCTCTATCAACAAAAAAATCTTCGAGATCGACACAAAAAGCACTCACGTTCGACCGTTCGAGCACTCCTGCCATATGCCATTTTCTTTCAGCTAACCAGATATTGTGGAGATTTAAAAAAAATTGTAGTGAGTTAATATCACTTATTTATATAACCTACTTTATTCAAGTTATTCATGCCATTACTTTCAAAGATTAGTCAATCGGCTTTTTTGACTTATCATTGTTTTTATGATTGGTTTTTCCTTGTTTAAATTGACCTATTTTTGATGTGTAGCGTATAAGTATTGTCTGAATGTTATCTTCATTCTGTTATCTGAAATATTATATTCAAGGGTTAATTGATATTGGCAAAGAATGCTTTTATGCCTAGCTCCATAAACAATAATTATACATGGTTAGTCATGATTTTTATAATTCAGTTATATTTTAATATGGGATCTATAGATTGTGTTTTATAACACCGTTTCTCAACCTTAGTGATGAAATATGTATTATTTTTTTTAAATATTTTGCAGGTTTTAGCATTTGATACAATCTTAGCTGATGTTAAATAGCGATGATCTAAAATGATAAACATGCACCAGATTAGGCCTTCCTCGGCAGCGGCTCAAGCCTAGGTCCGTTCCTTCGGCGTGAAGCTATTGAGTGCGCTGCTCGCGCGATACAGTGACATAAAGTCTTACATCACTGCGATAACGTTACACATGTCACCTCCACACACGTGCATGCGTACACGCTTACACATGCAAGTGGAAAAGTTCTATTTTATTTCTCTTATCAAACTGAAAGAGTTTAGAAAATTATCCGATACCGGTCGGTGTCCTCGGCGGTGTCCATGGTACTGGCCGGTTCCCTTCCCTGGGAGCTAGAGCCGGAGGTGCTTGCTGCCTTATATACTTATACGGCGGTTAAGAAACTTGGGGGGAGCCTCTGGTTCCTGGGGAAATAGAGCAAAAGAGAAAGGGAGAGAGAGAAGAAAGGATACAGAGGTGGAGGCACACGATCGACGCCGTCCGCCCGGTCCTGCCGGAGTGAAATCAGAGGAAGTGGGGCTCCCTGACGTTCCGTCTGGAGCAAGTGCTGACCGGGCACGGGTGCTTCGGTTGGTACATGCACCGGATAGCTCGCAGGGAGCCGACCGCCGTATGCCATGAGTGCGGCGTTGAACCGGACACCGCGCAGCACACACTTTCTGAGTGTGCCGCGTGGGAGGAGCAGCGTCACATTCTGGCTGCGACGGTAGGACAGGAGCTCTCGCTGCCGAGCGTGGTTGTGGCCATGCTTGGCAGCGAGGATGCGTGGAACGCAATGGCTCCTTCTGCGAGGAAGTCGTCTCGCAGAAGGAGGCGGCGAAGAGGGTCCGGGAGGATGGGTCGGGGGCCCATCTTCCCATTGCACAGGTCCGGCGGACGGAGAAGACGGCCGATGTGTACCCGGCTATCTCCTAACAAGACGGGGCTCGGCGGCGGCGCTTTCGCTGCTGGGCCAACCGCTGGGGCGACACGATGAAATCTGTAGAGATCTCGTGTCGCCCCAACTATAGCGGCAGACGTACACCGTGGGGTTTTAGTCCGTGCGAGTCGAACATAACACATTCTCTCCCCCAAGAGGGTGATGTATCCATAAGTGATTTCCCCACGTAAAAAAAAGATAGGTCGCGAATTGCATGTATCAGGCAACAGCCCAAGACGAGGTGTGCCGTGCACCTTTGAGCTAGTTGTCAAATAAAATCGGCTGAGTGCCTTAAGCGCTCGCCTTAGTAGTCCGGTGAAGCTGTTAAGACATTGCTAGGTCAATAGCATAATCAGATCGAAAAATAAAGGTAAACACGCTAAACTTTGAAGATATTGCACTTCTTTCTATGAAGCACATCAAAACATCGTGTTGAAACCATAGCATGGTGGTAGGGTTTTTTTTAAGTTCGCATTTAACTACACTCTCTCAGATTGAAAATTTATCGCCAAGTATCTGTTAGTGTTTTCTTTGTGTTACCTTGCTGTTATAAACTAGTAATATGTAATTTTGTAATACTTGTTTTAAATTAGTGTAAAAAATGTGTCAATAAAAGTTAATTGAAGTTAAACTTCTTTACGCACGCTTGACTTGGGGAGTAAGCGGGTGAATGTGTGACGACAACATTACGACGTGATCGGGCGGTGCGAACGGAAGTTGAGAGGGAGGTATAAGTTAGTGAAGATAGAAAGAGAGAGATTTATGTTTCGTAGTATTAATGAAAATCCATAATAAATTTAAATGTGTGTAGAAAATTAATATATGTATATGTACTTATTATACATATGGAGCTAAAGAAGTTTTATTTCAGTGTGTGTTCAAAGCACAATCGTTTTTTTGAATCGTAATATTTTTTTTTAATTGCAATATCTGTATTACTAAACGCGATCTCCAAGGTTGAGAAACGATGTTCTAGAAAATATGAAATTGATATTTAGGAGAGATTTAAAAAAGTTATGTCATTTTCAGTGGTTTCACGTTTGCACAATAGAAGAATTAATATATTTGACTAGAAATGGTGATAACTCTCTAGAAGTTTCTAGACGAGGTACTCCATTGTTTTTCAAATTTAAATCTGAAGAACAGATTTCATCATTTATTTCGCTCTGTGATGGATATTATAGGTGAGTTTTTGGTTATATTAATATTTAAACAAGTAGTAGGAAGTATGTTAGTTATGTGGTAGAGCCACGCTGAAGCTATAACTGGTTTCAGTAAGAATGGATCGGCTCGTCCGGGGTAGTACCACCCTCTCACAGAAAACCGACGTGAAGTAACAGTGCTTGCATTGTTGCGTTTCGTTCGGTCAGTGAGAGCGCTGGAGACCCACTTCCCTTCCCCGTCCCCTCTCACCCTCCTCCTTCCTGTGACTCCTCTGTTGTTGCAAGTGTTTATGGACGGTGGTGACCACTTAAGATTAGGTGACCCACATGTTCGATTGCCTCCTATGATAGAAAAAAAATGTTATCCATTAGCAGTGTGGCCTTGGCAGTTTATACCAATATGAATTGAATCACTTTTTAATCATAATTTTTTGTAAGGCAAGAAATGAAATTTATTTGTCAACGTCAGAATCACAATCAAACACTCTTTATCCAAATTCGTGCAGTTTTTTTACTTTAATTCCGCAACAGGGCTTAAAATTCAATGATCTTTAACCCGCCAATTGTTTATGTCAAAATTCACATTACTTCGGTAGTTATTCGTTTAATACCAGTTCTCGTTTAATTTTTTGTAAATTCCCTTTTGTTTATGTTCTCTCCTGTAAAGTTAATTCTCTCGAAGATACTTTTGAGATAAAAGAATCATTATTTTAGCAGTATGTTTTTATTTGTACATAGGTTAATGGTAAAATGGACGTTTAATCTTTCAAAAGACGATGAGACTCCGTCGCTTAAAGAATTACAAAGGATAAAATGTCACGGGCCTGTTGGGTAAGTTTTTTTTAACAATTTATCAGTAATTAGTATTTATTTTATTGTACTACGTAGGAAGTTTCTATTTATAGGTGGTAGAGCCACGCTGAAGCTACTAATGGATTCAGTATGAATGGGTCGGCTCGCCCGGGGTAGTACCACCCTCTCACAGAAAACCCACGTGAAGTAACATTACTTGCATTGTTGCGTTTCGTTCGGTCAGTGACCCCCCTCCCTTTCCCCCAAACACAGGGCGACACCGCACTGGCGACTCTCTCGGTGTTGCTAATGTCTATCGACGGCGGTGATCACTTACTATCAGGTCCCCCGCCTGTTCGTTTGCCTCCTATAATATAAAAAAGTCAATAAAATGCATACAATTGAAATTGTATGATTCACAAACGCTTACATGTATTTTGGATGTGAAAACGAACTAAACTACTCGAATCAGTTCGAATAAAGGAAAAAATACCCTAAATCCCTTCCACCATGTGTGTAATGCGTGCATTTATGTTGAGGTGATCATATATTTGGGGTGTAAGTGGTGTCGAATAACATCTAAGACTTGAGACACCCAAGCCAACCTCACCTGCACGTGGTGCACCCTGCTGAATAACGAACGAGGCAATGGCAAAAGCGGGGTGGTAGGGTTTCACAGCTTAACTGGGTCGCAACCACCATGTATATGGCGAAAAAGCCCGTCATAGTGATTCGCTTCTGCGGGTCGCGTTTCGGGATCAGCTTATGCATATCCAGCTTTTCGCAGGCTGGCATGACATCGGCGACCGGCGATGGATAATGTGTCACTCGTTGGTCGCTATTGTTTTTGGATTATACTGTGTTTATCATCAGGCACAGTGCAGTCACTATGCCGTGCTACAATAAAAAAAATATATACCTATCAATAAAGGAGGGTGGAAATCTCTAGAATCCGAGGATCATTATTTGAACGATTTGCTAATTCCAGACAGTTTATTTTAGTAACCCCACTGTATTGCGTTCCCACGCTTGATGACTCATTCTCTTGTTTACTTGTATCGAGTTCCTAAACATATAACATCACAATATGTTGAATACATATATTATCTGTGTATTTATTTTACATATATTTAACATTCATATCGTTCATGTCATAATAGAATTCTAGACTGATTATAGTTTGTTGTTTCCAGAGGAGCATTTTCGTATAGGAAAATGGAAGAAAAACGAGGCAAGAAACATGGCTGTTATATATTAAGGCAATGTCAAGATGAATATAATGTATATTATTTGGATGTCTGTACTAAAAATAGGTAGGTAACTTAAGCTTAAACATTAATACCTGCACACTAGAAAAAACAAATTAACCGTCCGTTGTTTTAGACACGGGAAAACTATGACATTTTTAGGTGAGAGTTAGGTCTACATTAAGATCCCATAAGACATTACGGATTTATTTATTGTCAAAAGGTTATACGTTCGATAAATAAGGATGATTTAAGTAAAATAATTGCCTCTTTGTTACATGCATCAAAACCAATAAGCGACTTTGAACAGTATTTGCAATTTTCTTATAAAAAATAATACAAAGTAGATTTTTTTCCAGTTGTGCCATCTGAAGATTTAAACTGAGTAAAATGCTTTTGATATCTGTTATTCGAGTTTGACAAAGCGAGTATGTACCAGATGTACAGATGTACATCCAAAAAAGTTTCACTTCCTTCGCTTGTCCACACTGATACACGCACTGTTTTTTTTTTAATTAAACCCGTTTTACCTTTTACAGCACTACAGAAACATATAAATTGGAATTTAAAGGGCATTGTTATATATTCAACACAGAGGAATACTATAGTATAGACAGGCTTGTTGCCTCCCATCAGAATCCTGAGGGGAGGATATTTCTTAACGAATGTATACCTCCTTCAGAGTATGGTAATTATAACTATTTTTTAAGTGAAATATTTGAGGGCTTTGAAATTTTGATCGGCAATGTTTTTGTATGTCGAAAAGTAGTGGGGGTAAACACTGTCGGGTAGAGTGTTGAAAACACCGGTCCTTGTCCGATCACCGAAGCTAAGCAAGTCGGGCACGGTCAGTACTTGGATGGGTGACCGTCAGGGAACACCGCGTGACGTTGACTTTTTGTTGTATTTTTTTCAATTAAAATGTTTCCCTGTAATACAAAAGTTTCACTTTTATCGTGTGTCTTTACAACATACCTTGTTTTTTTATCTTATTTTCATAAGCGATATAAGTGTTATATAACTTTGAGGAGGGGGAAAAAAAACTAAAGTTGGAGAACTCTTCAAGTTAGGATTTTTTAGTTTTGACTTTGCAAAATTCACTTTATTTTCTTGCCAGTTTCACGAGGTACCATTTTTTATATCTTTTTATTTAATGGCATGGGTTTAAATTAATCATTTTTAATATTTTCACAGATAAATCACAATTATTACTCTGCGGGGAGCCAGTGAAGAGAGGTGTTCGTATTGATCAAGCGGAATTACAGGAAATCTTAAAAGACAATAAGAGTCCTCGCTGCTTACCTAATAAAGATATACTGTTATACACAGGTAAGATAATAAATTAGTTGACTATATTTGAAAAAAAAATCTCATATTATATACGACTAGCAGTGAGCGTCGGTGTCGCTTGTGTTTATTTTTTTTTAAGGCCAATTACTGTTAACGTTGTTGCTTTGATAAATCTCGTATAAAACAAGACTATATCGTAAAGAACCGTCCACGCAATTGAGCCATTTAACATGGTAGCACGCTGACGTAGGCAGTCACACTTCGGCCTTTCTCGGTGATGATCAGTTTTCGTCGGGCGATCAAAGTAACTCCGTGCGTCGCACGGCCTGCCTGTATTATTACTTAGATCTCGTTTAACACGTCCCGTGCCACGTGTACCACCGATGGTACACGTTAAACTTGTTCTTTAGGCCACGTGTACCACCGACGGTACACGTTAAACTTGTCCTTTAGGCCACGTGTACCACCGACGGTACACGTTAAACTTGTCCTTTAGGCCACGTGTACCACCGACGGTACACGTTAAACTTGTTCTTTAGGCCACGTGTACCACCGACAGTACACGTTAAACTTGTTCTTTAGGCCACGTGTACCACCGACGGTACACGTTAAACTCGTTCTTTAGGCCACGTGTACCACCGACGGTACACGTTAAACTTGTTCTTTAGGCCACGTGTACCACCGATGGTACACGTTAAACTTAATCTTTAGGCCACGTGTATCACCGATGGTACACGTTAAACTTGTTCTTTAGGCCACGTGTACCACCGACGGTACACGTTAAACTCGTTCTTTAGGCCACGTGTACCACCGACGGTACACGTTAAACTTGTTCTTTAGGCCACGTGTACCACCGATGGTACACGTTAAACTTAATCTTCAGGCCACGTGTACCACGGGTGGTACACGATTTGATTATATATTAAAAACGAAAGAATTACGTATGTCATATTAATGTATGATGTTGTAACGAGTATTGTATGAAAATACGTGATGTACTACGGTGAATCAGGTGAGGTCATTAGCGTCGGCAGTTCGAAAAAAAAAGTATAATATAACAACATTTTTGTCCAAATATCAAATGGCTTGAAGGACATGTCAGGCAAAAATGGCTCGGCACGGAACGTGTTAATGTATATTCTGAATTCTTTGTACGGTAGTTTAACTGTTTCTAAAAATGGTAAAGTCATTTTGACACGTTCAAAACAATACCTTTACCTTGACCTTCCTTTATAATATCAGTTTAAATTCATTTAAATTATATATAATATATAATTATAGAAAACCGCTATTATAATTTTTTTTATAGAAATCATTATTATTGCACTGGAAGTATCATACGCGAAAAATATGTTTCGCACTTGAGTAAATAAGTATGCAATATTTGATATCTTCATTCTATCTTTTAAGTTTGACCTCAATAGCTTACTTCATAACAATACACCGACTTTATGTTTATGTGTAAATTATTCCAGTAAAAAAAAAACGTAAAATTACTAGTGGACTGAAAATCAGGAACATACAAGATAAAAATTTCTCTTTTTGAAGTCTATTAAAAATGTTAGTACTTAAATTTGCAACTTAATATAACTTGTCACATTTATCACACAGATTACGTGAGAAATTTTATGACCATTGGCACATTACATATGATTTGTATATCATGACATGACGTTTAGTACACTTTTGGGTTACCTAATTCCCGAATTACCAGATCCTATGGGTATAAGCATAGTGAATGGATCCCGGAAAAATATTTCAATAATGTTATCGTTACAACTGTAGGCAAATTTTACGCAGCTTGCGTCAGAAAAAAAATCTGTATTCACATAAACAAAAATCAAATAGACTACATTCACATTTCACATTATAAGGTCCGCCGCCGTAGTCCGCTCGACGATTGTGTCTTTTAGATTTCTTTTCATACTTGATATACAAAACTATTCGGACGCACCGCGGCACGATTTATATACCTTTCAGTAAAGGAGGGTGGAACACTCTGGAAGACTGATGTCAATACTCAAACGATTCGACAACGTTCAATGAGGGCTGTTTTAGAAACTTTGGTTTCGACGATTACGAGTCGTTCTTTAATTATTGTTTTGGAGGATGTATAGATACTAATAAAATACTAAAATTCTGAAAGTCCCTTATAACTTTGTGCTGCAGTGATATTATAAGTAAAAAGCTGTAGATACGTTACCTACATGATATTTTGACAAAACAAATGGCATCATAACGCACACATATGTAAAGTAATATTGTAACATTGTCTTAGTAATATGTGGAAGCAAGATGGCATATTCTCAATAACGGTGGTGAAAAAGAAATAGTTATATGTTGTTTATATAATTTATTTTTTCCTAGGATCAGAGAAGACTGGTTCAGAGAATATAACAGCTACTTATAAAGCGCTTTGGAGGCTTGACGAGACGAAGAAACTTCTAGTGGCTTTCAAGACCTTACAAAGAGAGAAGGCTAGTGAATATTTAAAGGTATAATAATTATTATATCGTGTGTAATTGTTTTTTACTTTTAATCTAACCTTTTTTAATAACCAATATTTTTCTCAACAGGATTTCGTTGAATTAGCAAGTAAATGGGCCTGTATACAATCAAGTTCGATCGTCCGTCTGTATGGAGTTACTCTGAGTTCTCCAACAGCTATGGTATTAGAATATTTACCGTATGGACCTTTCGATGAATATCTAAGGTATATATAACTCTATATATAAAGTGGTGGTCATATAATTAGAAACACTTCTAATGAATAAAAAAAGTATAACTTCAACGTACAAATTTCGTAAAAAATATACACATTCAATAATTAATAATCATCCAATAATGTAGCCACTCAAATAAAAAACTCATTAAAAGCATAAAATATAAAACATATCTTACTTTTAATTACAAAACGAGTATTACAAAAACGATTGCGGGGAAGCATATTACATAATATCGGGGATCGTTGGTAGTGCTTCTAATTATACGACTACCACTGTATATAACTCTTTGTATAACTCGAATAATTAATAATGGTTTAGCGTATCATATTAAATCATCATTAATATTCATTAAGCATCAGCTAAGAGGTGGTCAAACGCTAGAATCTCGTAAAGTATAAAAAATATTTGTGCGTAGTTCACACGAGGTAGAAGTGTAATGATTATTTTTAATTATTTTTAAGAGAATGTGATGAATAACACTATGGATCTCCAATTGGATTTTATAAAACGATAATGGGTAACGAACAAGAGATAGCGTATTCATAATCTACTCGTAGTATATACATAGAGAGGGAGAGAAAGAGACAGAGAAAAACATTGAAATCACACATTATTTTCTAACTATCGCGAATCTTTAAGTTATTTTGTGTTGTTAATATATATTAAAATATTACAAAATAATACCGTAAACTAATGATTACCACCTGGTAATAATATGGAATAATTTTAAAAGAATAATGTGCTATTGTTTTCAACGTTTCTCTATCTCTCTCCCTCTTTGTGTATACTTGGAGTACATTATGAATAAAATCCGATTCATAATATTATAACAAAAAAAATTCACTTAAAAAAAAATTATAGTCTATTAAAAACAAAATTTTGGTAATTGATAATTTGACTGTAGAGAAAACGAGGATAGAGTGAAACCTCTACACTTAAAGAAAGTAGCGGCGGGCTTGGCGCGCGCTCTGTGGGATTTATCCGAGGCGGGAGTCGTGCACGGGTGTATCCGCTGCCGGCGGCTGCTGCTCGCGGCGCACGACGCGGATCGGATACAGGTGAAGCTCTCGGGGCCGACGTTACGTCACTACACGCATTACGAGTAAGTTCTTTTTTTGAATTTTATCTGCGCCAGCCAGTCTTCTAGTAGATTATTATTGCTATTATCGAATAGGTAATGGATATTACAAGTTTCTCGTTATCATTTTAATTTACATTATATATCACCTCCACACACGTGCACGCATACACGCATACACATGCAAGTGGAAGGGTTTTATTTTTTTCCCTTATCAAACTGAAATAGTTTAGAATATTATCCGATACGAAATATATATAAGAGTTGTTGAGGTATGTATGCTTGGTACACATATATGTTTCAACAACTCATATATGTATGAATAGTTAGCTTAGCTTAGGTTAGCTCAGATAGATCGCGAATTGCATGTATCAGGCAACAGCCAAAGCCGAGGTGTGCCGTGCACCCTTGAGCTAGTTGTCAAAATAAAATCAGCTGAGTGCCTTAAGCGCTCGCCTTAGTAGCCCGGTGAAGCTGTTAAGACCTTGCTGGGTCAATAGCGTAATCAGATCGAAAAAAAAAAAAATCATTTTAATGAACTAACAAGATGGTGTCTTCTATCTCACGGACTCATTCAGTTTTATTTGGGGATTGTAAAACCCAAATTTTTCACTTTTCCGTACGATTTTCAAACATTTTCTCTTATAGTAACATATCAAAAGAAGAATTAGCCAAATTTGTGCAGCCGCAAGTATGGGCTTACATACATTCGGCAATCGATTTGTATTTATATACATAAAGTTAATTTTAAATTACTTTATAGTACATGAACTAAGGAACACATGTAAACATTTTAAGGCGTGAAATAAAAGACTTTATTTTATTTATCGAAGTAAAACCTCTTTCGGCGCGATTACCAGGTAAATGGACGACAAAGCAACGGAAGTCCGTTACGGCAATATGGCGCCACGTTTCTCTACCATCCGGTTAGATAATAATTAAACATAATGAAAACTTCAATTAAATCATAATTAATTTGATTCGTTACTTACTTACATAGTAATCTGTTCGTACTTTTCTATATTTTATTTACTTTATAACAAAGAATTGCTAAATAATATTTCCTGTGTTATTTAAGTTCCGCATTAGCTAATAGATGGCACTACAGATAATGAAGCTTTGATTTAATTTGTTACTTACTTACATTGAAACCAGATGGCAGCTCGGTCGCGCGTCCATATATACATAATTAATTCTATTGTATGATTTTTTTATTATTCAATATAATATTTTTAATTTTATTACTATTTATTGACAAAGTCAAACATATTTAAAAACTTTTACTTCAATCACGTGTTACGGTTAGACGCACTCATTTTTTATTTTATAGATAAGTTTAGCGATTTTCTACAACTTCATTTAATGTTGAGTCAGTCTAAGATGATAATAACTTAAGTGTAGTGCTGCTGAAACTGCTGAAAAATAATTATGGACGTTACTTCGCGTTCTTATGTGTCTATTTTAATAATAGATACAAATCAGACGTAGAAAATTATATTATTTGATTCTTCTACAATATGTCATAGAATTATGTATTACGAGTTAAACATAATTAATATTATCTCCTAAGAAACTCATGTGTAACTGATGTTTACAATATTTACGTTCAAGTCCACATTTTTGTTTTTCAGTGTGCACTGGATGCCGGTAGAGTTTTTCTCAGACATGAATCTGGCGAAGAGATCTGTCATAGGTGATATATGGGCGTTTGCGACAACACTTTGGGAGGTTTTCTCTTACGGACAATCACCGACTGAAACCAATCCAGTAATGACAGCGAGGGTAAGTTTCTGTTTTTAATTCTATATACTTGTACTACGAAAACGTTATAAATAGATATGCGACTCATCATCATCATCTCAGCCTATAGTCGTCCACTGCTGGACAAAGGCCTCACCACACGTCCTCCACGGCGTACGGCTCTGTGCCGCCTGTAACCAACGGTTCCCCGCGACCTTTATAATGTCATCGGTCCATCTGGTGGGGGGCCGCACAGAGTACGTTATATAAATAGAGGTCGCACTCGTTCTTTCCAATCAGCGCCTCTATAATACGAGTTTCGAACTAATATCTGTTGGTTATAAATGTACATTTATAGCTATATATGTATGCATACAGCGGTACTGCGTAAATCGTATACAAGTTTTTGATCATTTTTATTTGTAATTATTATATTCATCGTTAAAGGCAAATCTAAATCCAAGTATGTATATGCAGGAGTTAATGTTTATAAGTAGATCCGGAAATAGATAAAATTGTTTGTGGGAGGCAAGAAAATTTAAGAGAGCACACTCTCCTAACAGATACGTAAACAAAGTGAATGACAACAAATATTTGAAAGTTGTCAGTTTGTAATGTCAAAATTAATTGTCATCCACCATCTTTTGTTATCAAACTTGCCAAAAATATTATATAACAGTGCCATCTAGAGAGTGGATTGATAACCAAAAATAGACGAGCCTTTTCCATACAAATCCGATTCTGAGAAGTGAAAATAGCGTGGGGGGGCCGTCCCACTCTAGGACTTTTTTTACCCCATCGCTCATCAGTCCTTCGAGCTATGTGCCCTGCCCAATTCCACTTCAACTGTGATATTCGGTGAGCTATGTCGGCAACTTTAGTTCTCCTACGGGTCTCCTCATTTCTGATTCGATCACTTAGAGAAACACCGAGCATTGTTCTTTCCATCGCTCGTTGGGTTATATTGAGCTTTCTTATGAGGCCCACAGTTAGCGGCCACGTCTCAGTGCCGTAAGTCATCACTGGCAACACGCATTGGTTGAAGACTTTATGCGACTATATATTGAATACGTTACACGAAATATTCAATTAGCTCTTAAGTTATTTTTGACTAGTATGTAAGTTCACTTTAATTTTACGTAGTAAATATCGTGACATGTATATTTAAGTAGGGTTTCACTTGAAAAAAAAAAATTATATATATCTAATTTACACTACTGTCTATTCGTGTAACTTATGTAAACAAAAATGTGTGCAGTCAAGAGAACTCCCATCAGGAACGAAGTTCTTTACACTTTTTCTTAACTCTGAATGTATTTAATTCGATATGAAAATGTAGATATTTGTATGTTTTAGTCACGTAAGGGAAAAGTGTTACAGCCCCTACATGTGGCTGTCTCTTTTTTCGTGTTTTTTTTTCTTTTTTATCATTTCACTATTTCCCCTCTGTAATGTATATGTACCTAAATAGTAAACACTAAACGTATGTAAATCAATGAATATTTGTATTCGATTATATATAATGTTAATAGCTTACTTTTGAATTTTGTATATCACATATACTTCTCAAATCTTTAATGCAAAATTGCGGTGGTAAGACGATATAAATAATGTAAAGTAACGTAACGTAACCTACAGAGTATTAAAAAACTGTTAGTCATTTGTTAGTGTTAGTAGTAGTTAGTTAGTTGTTAGTGTGCTATAAACTTGTATCTATACCAGTATTATAAAGCTGGAGGGTTTGTTTGTTTGCTTGCTTGCTTGCTTTACCGCGCTAATCTCAGGAACTACTGGTCCTATTTGAAAAATTATTTCAGTGTTAGATAGATAATGTATCGGGGAAGGATATAGGCTAATTAATACCGTCACGCTAAGACTAATAAGAGCGGAGCATCAATGTAGAATGTTTCAAAATCGGGGTGTTTTTCCTTGTGTGAGCTTCTTTTGCGTGTCAGCGTTAGCCGAAAGTAATTATTCCACGCGGACGAAGTCGCAGGCAAAAGTTGGTAATAATTAAAATTGTATTATCATCTAGAGTTACGAGATGGGTGATAGGCTACTGCGCCCTGCGCGTTGTCCGGGCGAGGTATGGGCGCTGATGCGGCAGTGCTGGCAGTCCGATCCCCTCCGGCCTCAGGAGATAATGCGAGACATGAACCATATGCTCCACAGAGGTAAAAAACCTATATATATGATTGATAAAAGCGTTACTTTGTGGAAATCCATAATTCAATATCATAGTGAACGTTTTCAAATCAAATCGAAAATACTTTATACAGTTTAGGCCCTAATAAGGCCGGTTCGGAAAACAACTCAGTCAACGAGAAGAACCGGCAAGAAGCTCGATCGGGTACATCTTTTTAACGTATACAAGGTGCTAGGTTAGTCGCTTACAGTATTCTAAGAGATAATAGTTCATGGTCACGTTTAACATTTACAATAATAATATCAAAACAAATACTAATAAACAACAAAGAGAAGCTTAGCTATAGTTTGGTCTCGGACTTTCAAAAGTATAAACACAAACGTAATACACCTAGGTGCAATGACCGGTGCCGAAAGCTGCGAGGGGCGATCCGGAGTCAATAACCTTCGATAATAAGAGGGACAATAAACCCTTTTGTTTTGTTCATGCCGTTCCCACGTTCACTTTCAAATGAAAGTGAAGTCAACCGACGGTCATTGACATTCTGCTTTAACATAGACGTGTAGAGAATTGCGTATAATTTTGGTATTTAAAAAAAATAATTAGGTCTAATGATTCTTAGGAGTCAACGACAAAAATAATTATATGATCATGATTCTTAAACGAAAAACTTTAGGGCAAGAAAGGGAAATAAAATAGATTGATTTACTCTTTTTGATAAGTGTCTCTCACCGAATTTTGTCAGAAAATGTATTCTATACTCCTCTATACTTGGGATTTTTTAAAGTAGTAGAACAGTATGAAAACAATTAAAAACTGATATTTTTTCCTGAAAACTTGGATTTAAACAATTTTTTTTTGGCTATTGACAAATTAAAAATAAATGTGTAGAAAATATTTTCTTATAGTTTTTCTATAGCAGTAATAACAATTATATTTATAGAATATGTCCCAATACACGAGTACGAAGAACCAAAGATACCTCTAGACCACATGGAACATGCTGATACTGTTTCAAGTAAGTCCTATCATTTTTGACATTTCATTTGTGAAAAATATCACTAATGGCTTGGATTTTTTTTTCTCTATAGAAACAATATTTAAAAATGCAATTTATTTTGCAGGTGACAGATTTATACCGAGTGAACTAAGCGATGCAGGAAGTAATAAGTCTCTTATATCGGATAATAGCGTGCTCTCTATGAATGGAACTATGTCGGATCAATATGATAATCCTGTGAGTAACGATAGTTTCCGAATTTAATTTTAATACTGTCATTCTATAACTATAAACAAAATTGAAAAGTTTTTGAGAAGTGAAACTTCTTTAGGCGCATGTGGGTAAATTTTTTACAGATGTCACGCAGGTATGCACCGGAAGTGACGTCATTTGCAGTAAACGCAGATTTTTCATCTTTTTTTTTAATTAATTTTTTTTTCTATTTTTTTTTTAATTTTCTGGAGTTTTAGATTTGTATAAATATAATCAAGACTTATAAATTAGCTCGCCAAAGAAGTTTCACTTCTGACATGTGTACTTTGTACGCACGCACTTTTTTTTTGTTTTTGTCGGTTAGTCTTTGAAACTGCTGAATAAATTTAGACGAGACTTTTGTCTATAATTGATCTAAAAAAAAAATTGTGTGAAGATTTGTGTAGCTTCTGTGAGTACGTACGTACTTTTATGAGAAATGTAACGTAAATGGATCTAAATCGTTGACATACTTATGATGCTGCATATTACACTCATGCAAAGCCAGAATGAATCGCTAGTCTATTTAAATTTAATAATGGAAGGCTACCATCGTGCAACTGAAAACTACTGGATAAATTTCTACCAAATTCTTTTAGTATTAAATTTTTTAGTAAATTTTACACACTTGCCGTTTTATTACAAAAAAGTTAAATACGCATTGAACTCTTACTAAAAAAAGTTTGGTCACAAAAGAGTGTTTTATCCTTGCTTACAGGTGGACATTATTTTAATTTAAATAATCTCTAACATTTGTCTAAGTTGACGGTTCTTATTCCATTGTTGTAATTAACTGTATCTCTATTTGCCGGCATAAGAAGTTTCATAGTAAATTATGTATTTCGTGGGTGTAATTACTTTGGAAGAATTAAATAAATTAAATAATTTTAAACATTCACAAGTATATCATAACTATTACTATTTAACACTATTGACATCTAACAGTGTATTTAAACTGTCATTATTACGTTGTACCTTACCTTAAGCACTTGGAACGTTTTTGAACTATAAGATTGAATTGAACGAATGCTATTCAGAATTACTTGTATAAAAAACTTAAATCAGATGTTTAGCTAGTGACCGGCTGGACACGCTTTTGTAATAAAGTTTTTTATACATGACTTCAACTAGATTTAAAATTTTTGGACATTGCTTAGTAAAGCTCGTGTTATATCCTTGTTCATTTTTGTTTTTGTAATAAGACCGGGAATCTTTATTTAAAAAAAGTATCACGATATTCATCGATAGGCAAATCGAAATGCAAGTGTATGCAGGAGTCGACATTTAGAAGTAGATTCGGAGGCAGATAAAACGGTTTGGGGGAGGCAAGAAAATGTATCGGAGCACTTTCACGTAATACATACATAAACGAAGACAAGGAAAACGAATATTTGAAAGTTGTCAAAAATGTCAGAGTTAATTCATGTTATCTTTTGTTATCAAACTTGCCAACAAAATTACATTATAGTGCCACCTGCAGAGCGTATTTATAATAAAAAATGCACGAGTTTTTTCCATATGAGAACTGAAGAGTGTGATCATGCCGGTTTTTTACAAAGTCCAGTAGTTTTTGAAAGTTTATAGGGACATAGATAAAACTATGAAGAGTGTTGGGTGTACTTCGATCAACAATAACTAGATAAATGGGTACAAAATTGAAGCTAAATCCTGTCCGCGTAAATATATACTTATGTGTAGCTATTTGTTTACTAAGAAAGGGAGAAAAAAGTTTTAAAACAGTTCAACCTAAGTTCAACCTAATTACAACCATGACACCTAGTAATAAAGTCACGAATGTTCAAAATATTATCTAATACTTACGATAAAACGAGCAAAGTAATAAATAACTCCCCTCACAAATGAAAAGACACCATAAACAACATTTAGTGTGAATTCAACCTTAACACGTAACGAATAAAGTACGTTTTCCCGTTATTGTGCGTGACGAGGCCAAACATTTGTAACACAGGTTTAAAATCGGTAATTTTGTTCAAAATTTAATATTATTTGTTATTTTAAAGCTTAAACTATAACTTATTCAACATTTATTCAGCGAAAGTAAGATACTCCGGCTTTTAAATTGCTTTTTCGGGTATTATTTTTGCTTCTTTTGAATACACTGCGGCATTGTGAAACGTGCTTACATTGGCTGTGTTTCAAACAAACTAAACAAAATAAAAGCTCACGTTTCAAGTGAGCTGTTATTTGCCTAGACGTATTTTTCGCGCCGATCCGATATATGAGGCATGTAAAATCAAAGACAGCTAAGTGCCACAAGTTCTAAAAATGAACTGAGTATGGAGCCATCTAGTCTATTATTGGTTGCAAATCACCATTTAATTCCTACAAGAAATAAAACACAGTTAAAGACTTTTAATTTTCGTTTTAAAATAGATTATGGGATCAAATACATTTAAACCAAGTCATAGAATAAGAAGTAAAGTGAGAATAAAATACAGTTAAGGAATTATCGCATTTTTTAATTTCTTGAACTTCTCTTTTAGAGCTGATGGCCATAGGCAGGCAAAATCAATAGCCTATGCCACTCCCTAAAACTTTGAATATAAGTAAAACTCCAACTCTGAGAATAGACAAACATTTTTTTCGTTTCCTGCAAATTTGGTCTCTATGCACTTAGCTGTTTTTGATTTTATATGCCTCATATAGTTATTGTTGATCGAAGCGGGTGTATGAGTTAAGTTTGTGGTGTGTGGTGTGCGGTGCAGTTCTCGGATAACAAGAGCTCGAAGTCGTTGGAGAGTATGAACGCGCTCGCGTACGCGCTCCGTAACGAGATCGCGTCGTGCCGCAGCAACAGCTCGGGCTGCGGCGCCGCGCTCGACGACGCGCCCGACGAGTGCGCCGCGTGGGCCGCGTGGGCCGCCCCGCGACTCATGGAGTCCATCGTCTCGCAGGGGAAGACGTACCTCGTCACATTCACTAAGAAAATTGGAAGTGTTAGTATTATAATCTGTTATATCAATTACGGCTCTGCGAATAGTCCTATTAACGAATTATACGATAGCGAATCGAACCGAATAATTCGATTCGAATTGAACATACGAATAATTCCAAATGGATTCACAGCCGGAGGCCCACCTCCCATCCCCTTTCCTCTCTACTCTCCTTCCCCTAACCCTTCCCCCAAAAGGGCGGCAACGCACTTGCAACTCCTCTGGTGTTGTTAGTGTCCATGGCCGGTGGTGATCACTTAACAACAGGTTAACCCCACCCGTTCGTGTGCCACATGTGACATAAAAAAAAACATCACATTCACTAAGAGAATTGGCAGTGTTAGTATTCATAGTTATTGGTGCTAGTCGTCCTTTCTCGTTTCATCTTTTATAATGTAGAGTCTGTCTCATCCAGGCAGTGCTATTCCACGGGGAATGGATCAAGTTTTTGTTAACGCTAAGCAAAATCGAGTTATAACAAAGAAGATTTAACTAGCTTTAACCTGCGGCACCGAACGCATTTAAAAAAATAAAAATTTAAAATTTTTGGCTATCTGTTTGTTGCGGGTAATCTCCGAAATGGCTGAACTAACTTTGACGGGAATTTCACTGACAGATAACTGAAATTACAGTGGGTGATATAGGTTACTTTATTTTATACTAGCTATTTCGCGTAGCTTTATCCTCAGTGCTATCTCCAAAACCGTGGGCCTGGTTTTCACAATAGCAGCAGATAGCGGACCTTATAAAAAGTAATTTAGACTAGCTGTTAACCGTGGCTTCGCCCGCAGTGCTATCTCCAAAACAGTTGGACTTCCGGATCACCGGATTTTCATTTACCATCAATGACTCGTCTGTTAGTTTGCCCCTCATAATATAAAAAAAAAAAAATTTAACATCTGTCTTGTGAGTGTGCGTGTGTGTTGTTTTTGATAATTAAATAAAATTGTTATTGCAAGTGAATTCCGTTCGCAGGGTAACTACGGGCACGTGTTCAAGGGGTGGATGGAGCGGGATAACCAAGAGTCTCAGCGGAAAGAAGTCGCCATTAAGAAGTTATCACGTCAGGCGTCTGAAAGGAACGGTACCTTGTATGAGGACTTCAAAAACGAGCTCGAGATTATGAAGGTATATCTGTGACGTCATATTTTCATCATTATACATAGATTTACATTGAAACTCATATAGTAGATATAGTTATTGAGGAATAAAATTATTAGGGTTTATATCTGTAATCACAAACTACGATAAATAAATAACATATATTGTATTAATATTACGGATATGTTTACTCTATCAGGAGTTTATATTAATACTCGTGCGTCCGGCGAACATTGTCCTGCCTTGATAATAGAAAAATATCTTAAAAGTCAACGCTACGTACTGGCTCCAATTGTGAATCTAAAACATTCTTGAACCCATCTGAACACATACAAAAAATTTCATAAAAATCTGTCCAACCGTTTGGGAGGAGTTCAGTCACATACACACGGACAGAAGAATTATATATATAAAGAATTTAAACTAAAGAAAGAAACTCAAAACATCTTTATTGTTTAAGTGATATTTGATATTATTTTAAAGTTATTAATAGTGTCGTAATGCTGTAAAACTAAATAAATTATAAGTAGGTAGTTCATTATCCCTTTTTTTAAGCCTGTGTTAAATACGTATACTGTATTCTGTATTTGTATACTAAGTAATTGACAATTTAATAAAGTCATAATAATTTAAAACGAAGTACCGTAAAATTAAAGAATCTTCATGCTTTAGGTCAAGGTCTTGTTTATGTGTATTTCTTGTTTTTGAGTATGTATGCGTGTCGTTCGTGCGTTCGTGTGGGTTTATATTTGTGCCCGTGTGTTCGTTCTTGTATGCGTGCATGCACATCTGTTTGTTTTGCGTGTTTGAGTGCATGCGTGCATACCTGCACGCGTCTTTGTGCAAGTGTGGGTGCGCCCATGTATGTTTGTTTGAGTCATCATTAGTTTGTCCACATGTGTTTCTCTGCTTGTGTGCCTGCATGCACGTTTGTTTGTTTTTGCTTGCGTGACTGCATATGTATCTGCTTGCATGCGTGCATGCACATGTGTTTGTTTTTGCTCGTATGAATGCGTATGTGTTTGCTTGCGTGCGTTTGTTTGTATACGTGGCTGCGCGTGCGTTGTTTGAATGAGGGGTGACGTATGCCCTGTGCTGAAATTTATATACACTGTCATTCCTTTAATAAAACAATGTATTTACAGTCTTTACAACACATAAACATAGTGGAGATACTTGGATATTCGTGGGATCACGGTTCCGATGTTTTGATTGTTATGGAATACTTAGAGGAGGGCTCGCTCAATTACTACCTCAAGTTTCAAGGCGACAAACTTCGGATATCACATCTGCTCAAATATTGCAAAGATATTGCGACGGTTTGTAACCTCTTCATATTCTAAATTTTATATGTTACTTATACCAGGTGACTGTTTAGACAGTAGCAATATTTCTGGAGGGCACTCAGCACTCGATTCTCGTTCTAGATCAATTAAAAAAATAGGTGCTTAATATTTGACATAATTATCTATTTTAGAAAAATACAAAAATGATGCACAATCCTCTATGCGTCTATGTTAAAGCACAGTGTCAATAACCGTCAGGTGATTTTACTTTCATTTGAAAAGGAATGTGGGAACGTCAGGAACAAAGCAAAACGCTTTATTACTTGTTTTACTATCGAAAGTAATTAACTCCGGTTCGCCCCTTACAGCTTTGGGCAATGATCATTGTACTTAGGTTTATTACGATTGTGTTTTAGTACTTTTGTAAGTCTTAGAACAAACATTAACTTGGGTTCTCTTTGTTATTTATTAATAATTGTATTGTTATTATTATTTTATATGTTAAATGTGACCATGAAGTATTACATCCTAGGATACTGCGTGTGTTTAACCTTTCACCTGGTATAGTGGTATTAATCCTTATCCAATATGCTTTAGTTATAATAATGCTTTACTTATGTTGGATATTTAATGTAACTCAAAAGTGTCCTTTACATCTTTTATTTCAAAGAATATTTTAGAAGAGTTTACAGATTTAAAATCACATAAAATAAAGAATAAAATGTTTGTATAAAATATATAAATAATATATATGTCAAAATATCTCAGAAGATGTCCCAACAAAGCTCCTGTTAAAAGCGGCGCTCAGAATTCCAATTCTAAGAGGTTCTCCATCGAACTTAAAGTTTTTCCTTTTAAATAACATGGGAAACATAGTTTTATTATTTTGTTGTCCTGCAAACTGTGATAAAATTATTAAAAAAAAACGAGTGAATGTATCTTTTTTTTTAAATTAAATTTGGTACAAAAAGTTCTATCAAGTCGAATTTTTGAAAAAAGTCAATTTGTTATACAGCTTTGAAATTTAAATTTCCGGTATTTTGCAATTTTTAGCTAAACAGTAAGAGTTTTTTTTATATCATAGGAGGCAAACGAACAGGTTGGTCACCTGATGTTAAGTGATTACCACCGTTCATAGACACTTGCAAACACCACGGGAGTCGCAAGCGTGTGCTAGCCTGTGTTTGGGGAAGGGAAGGGGAGAGGAGAGGGGAGCTGAGGTGGGCCTCCGGCGCTCTCACTGACCGAACGAAACACAACAATACAAGCACTGTTACTTCACGTCGCTACCACCTACAAAAGTTTGGTGGGTTGCTAGTTTAATAATAATTAGCTTTTTCTCGCGGCTTCGCTCGCTCTAATGTAGATTTGACCTATCCCACGGAAAGAGTGCATTTATTGTGGCTGATAAGTACCCCACGTCCTATTCTGTACCCTTGAAAACGTATATGCTCAATTTCACTAAACGGAACAAACAAAAAACTCACCTTCGCAATTATAACATTACATGTTACAAATTTTCAGGGTATGGATCATGTGTCTGCTAAGAATGTAGTACATCGTGATTTGGCGACTCGTAACATACTTGTCGTGAACAAATACCATGTGAAGATATCTGATTTCGGCCTCGCGAGGATCATACCGAAGGAGGAAAACGCCTATAGGCTTAAGACTGAGAGATTGCTGCCTATTAATTGGTAAGTCTTATTATATATATATGCAGGGTTATTGGTTATACGACGTATTGCCGTTAGGAGGTGATAGGGATGACTATTTGTGATAATTTTAACTCCATAGAGGCCATTCAAGTATGACGTAAGCACTGATGGGGGGGGGTCTTCGATTTGTTTATATTTGATGACATTGGGGATGGGGGTCCGGAGAGTGATTACGTCAGCAATATTCTTCTATTAAACCGGAAAAGATTTCGAGAAATGTTTAGTTAAGCATGGGGGGGGGATGGGCATGGGATTGCTTATTTTGCTGACCAGGGGGAGGGGGCGATCAGAAATTACAAAAATTCTGGTCACGTAATACTTGAACGGCCCCATATGCATTAAGTAATAAATTTTCAAAAAAAAGTATTAACCGACTTCAATATCAATCAAAAACCCATAAGGCACTAAAAAGCTGAAAATAAATAGTTTATCAAAAATAAAACATATGAATATGTGTGCTACCTAGAGATGTATTGGAAGTCGGTGCCAACCAAACCGAAAATCATATCATCTACAGGTACAAAGTTTAAGTCCACTCTCGCGTCTCTGTAATACAAAAATTTTGGTTGGTAACGACTTCCAGTACATCTCTAGGTAGCACACATATTCATAAGTTTTATTTTTGATAAACTATTTATTTTCCGATTTTTAGTGCCTTATGGGTTTTTGACTGATATTGAAGTCGGTTAATA